>OLMO02000297.1:14687922-14699560 GCA_900291935.2 Cassiopea xamachana
CACATTCTGTTGGGGGGGGGGGAGCGTTTTGACGAATTGGCCAACTATTGTTTCTAAAAAAAGGAAAGTCAGAAAATACTGTGGCCAACTCTCTTGCAGCATAGCTGAATTTTTGACCAATTTTCTTGCAAATTTGAAAATATTGGGAGGGGGTGCGTGATGCCCCCATCAGTACATCCCTGTATACTATAATATACTATATACTATAATATATTATGTTATACAATACTATGCTATTCCACCTCTGCTGTACCATATTATACCATCAATACTATGCTTTACTGTAATATACTACACTATACCATACCATGTTATACCTTATTATGTTATGACATAATAAACTGTACAATGCTATACGATATCGTGCTCTGCTATAATAATACTACACTATACTGTCCTCCACTATAGTACACTTTATTTTGATATACTACATTATGCTATCATTTGCTATACTATGCCATGCAACACTATAAGATACAAATTTACTTTACTGCCCAATAAGACATGGTGATATCGTTTCACTTTCACTTGATTCTCTTTTGAAATTTAATAGTTCATTTCTATCCAAAGTAATAGTTCCTTTCTATTTTACATCGCTTGAATTTGGTTACTTTTATCATTTAACTTCACTTTCTCTGGGATATTCAGACAAACTTATTGTATCTTTGAATAGCATAGCTTTTGTTAGTGTGGCATGGAGTTTCCTTGGACCAATACTTTGCATCTAACTAGATATATTCCTGTTGAATGAAACTCTGGTTACCTTCTGCTTTCTGATCTCACACTGATTATTCTTTCAATTCTTTCGTGTACAATGTATCACTCTTGACCTCTCCTCGATACGGAAAAATTATGCTTGAGATCAGACAAATAAAGTATTAATGACTGATGTTTAAATAAGCTTTTGTGTGCCAAAATGGTAGTGGAGAATTTCCAACTACTGAGTAAGGTTGGGAGGCAGACAGTAAGATATAATAATGTTATCTATAGAAATTGGCAGGGTCCTGTGAAATACCTTGCTGTCACACTCATGCCACAAGAAAACTTCCCTCTTCATTTTCAAGCTCAAATCCTTTATATTTTTATGCTTACTTGGCTACTGAGAAAATTGAGCATAGCCTAAATGAAAAGCATGTTACACCTCTTCTCATGAAAATAAAATGAAAAAGGAAGGGCCAAGTAGCTAGGCCAGATGCTGTCTGTAACATAACCACACCGTAACTTTCGCAAAAAAGGAATCAAATGAGAAGGAAATATTCTGTTGTTGGGTTATGCAATGAATTAAGCGGCATTGGAAACAGTAAATAACGCCTCGGTTTTTGAATATGCGAAGAATGCAATTTAGTGTGAAAATTGCTATGGCCAGAAAACTGTGGGAGCAAAGTTACGTAATCAATAACTAGGGTTATTTTGAGGAATAAAGTACTTCAGATGAATTTATTCACCAGATTCTATTATGTAATGAGACAAAAGCAATTTGTACAACAGGACATTGCAGTTGACAGAAAAAAAGCTGGGAATTGTGGGAAATTTGCCAAGGCAAGCAAAAAGAGGCTATTGCACGCAACACGAACATGAAGGAAGAGAAGTGCTAGGAAGGAATAGCAACGTCAAAACACAGCAAACAAGGAAGCATGGAGAAATATGTAGAAAAAAAACCTGAAATCAATTTTCCAAATTACAAGCTGGCTTACGATATCTCTTTTTATATTTCTCCATGCTCTTTGTTAGCAGTGTCTGATTCCCAAGATAATAAAGACCGTTACGATGTATTATCCGTAGAGGCCATCAAGCCAAAGAACTTGACAATGTGAGGCCAAGGTGACCTTTCTCAGCAGACTATTGATGCATGCTGTTGAGCAAACTCTTGAAATTTTGCATAAGGGAGAGTTGCTCTAGGAGAATCAAGATTCGGCGTTTGTCCAAAGGACCATAAAGTTTCATTTATGATAAGAATGACGAACTGCAGGGAAAGGCAACTTCAGACTAACTATTCTAAATTGTATCTTTTATGGAGTGCATTGAAATATTGTTGAGCCAAAAGCTTATAAAACGAAAAGAATGCACCATTTTGAAACAAGAAAGCAAATTCTGAAAGGCCAGGATACAAAAAATATACACAAGTACATCAGGAAGCTGATTTCAACGTAGAATGGCAATGAATGATCTACAATAATTTAAAATAATAGTAATGTAAAACTTCGTAAATCTAGCAATTATCCCATCTTCTATCTTAGCTACCATGGTTCATGTATGTAACTAAAAATTGTAGCGTTTGTGGCGTCGAATATATCATTCGCTACTACAAAATCAACGATGTTTCATGTTTTATCGTTGGATAAATTTCGCAGAGCATGCATAATCAGAACAAATTTAAGCTAAGAAGCATAGAAAACAATTATTGAAAAACGATGAGAAAATATGATTTGGAACATAGTAATACCCAGAGGTCATGGAACTTCTTGTTAAAAGCCCGCAGGCTACTATTAAGACCTCTGGATTTCCTTTCTAAAGATATAGACAACCTAAAATATATTTATATATGTCAACAACTAGCTAGACGTAAATGAGATCAAAAGAACGAGCTAAGATTCTACCCAAGTCTATTTGCTGAATATGAAAGCCTCATTAGAATCATAGCCTGTAACTGCGAATGTGCTTCCTTCCTTATCTAAAAACTTTGCACCAACTAGCTGAACATCTGTGATTGATTCTTCATGTAGGAATTCAAGCTGCAAAATGAGATTATCTGTTTTTACGCACTTGCTACCAAATTAAACAAAGAATATTTTCCAATAATAGCCAGAAAAATAATTATAACAAAGTATTAATAGCATGAAGCACTTTTCAGGGAAAAAAATGAGATTAAAGTTATCTGAACTGTAGGCCAATGTCACTCTCCTTGCTAAGAAAACTTGTTTTATTCAGTTCATAAAAAGTTAAAGGTTTTATTCATTGCTTCATAACCTGAAAACGTCTATGCATAAATAGTACAAACAAATGGTGTATCCAAGACAAAAATTTTTAGCAACGAATAGTTAATAATTGGGCGAGATTCCACTGCAATTTTCACAGGATGCAACCACTAGAGCAAACAATGAATTGCTATCATAGGGCTGGCCAGGAAGTAATGAATCACCTGTAGCACAATAGAAGCTGCCTACATAGGTAATTAGCTATTATTTATGATAAAGCATACTTGAAAACTTGAGCAATATGTCATCATTATCGTTACTGTAATAATTTGGTAATTATCTCATCACATACCAGAACACTACAACTAAAATGAAACTAAGAGACTGTATAAACAGTTTTAAAATGTTTCTTTATAGATTAAGATTTCTAGCACAAAAATGTTGATCTAACTTGTCTCGTACTCGGTCAATAGTCTCGTACTCCGTCATTATATGCTTTTTTTGTAAGAAACTAAGTTCGGGATCTAGTACTAAAAGTTTCTTGACTTGAGGTAAAACTTTCTGCAGTGTAGTACTAAAAGTTTCTTAATTAGTTTCCTATTTTCGAGACCGATGCTTACCTTATTGTTTAAAAGTCGACTACTTCTGGGTAAATATACCCGAAGAATGTCACGAAAAATATCCGAGCAGGTCAAAATATCAAGTTGCAATGTTTCCAAACAAATATCATACAAATTGACGAGTGGAAGCAAATCAGTGTGCTCTGTTTTACATAAGTTGGTACTGTATAGTTTCTTAATTTTTCTTGAGAAAAGTACTAGAGTTTCTTGGTTTTTGACAGGCCTAGTATTTGTTTCTTATAAACCAGTTTCTTATAAAAAAACGTGTAATGAAAATTCCATGCAGGGACTACAGTATGGTGTAACAATGTGGCGCAGTGATTTAAAGGTCATACGTAACATAAAAAAATAACCATACGCTTAATGTTCAGGCGCAAAATACCCATGTCACTGATACAGCTTTAAACTTTAAGCAGAACAAAGACACAATCGCAAAAAAACCTACAACCAGTTGTGAGTCAGGTAGAAACATTAATTAATAGTTATAGAAAAACAGACTCAATTTATTACATGAAAGAAGAAAGATAACAAAAGCAAAAAGAAAGAGTATGAAGGATATAAAAAAGCAACGGAGAAAAAGGAAAGGCTTGTTTTTACAAATGTGGAACAAACAAACGTCAATTTATCAACTTACATTGAAGGGGTTGTGTGTAATTTTCCATACTCTGACGTAGGAATCTTCTGATGCTGATACGAGCTGAAAAAATCAAGTATAAAAGGGGCTTTTAGAAAACATAAAAAATAGTAAGGTGAAAGAGCACGAAAGTTACCTAAACTTAAGTATCTTTACTTTGTTTGGCTGTAGTAAAAATGTTATATTGTTGTTTGAAGGTCGAGGCTCTGAAATTTTTAGCTTTAAATAGATGAACTTGTCGCTATGGGGTTACTTAAATATCACAAACATCACCTCTTATTAGCAATCGTCAAAATAGAGCACGAGCCATAAAATAGTTGGTCCAAGAAAATAGTTAGAAATTGGAAGAGGAATATGCTGGTTGCGTGGCTACTTGCAAGCAATGTTTGCTGCAATTTGTTAGACCCATGCCAACTAGGAACATCTAAGATAATATCAGCCACGATATTTCAAATGAATAGTATTTACTTGAGCAGTAATTAGCTTTGCAAAGAATTCTAAAAGTTTGGTTGCTAAAAAAACGGCGCTGTGCAAATATAACTGTTCTACTGGCGCATTGTAGAAAACACGTGTTTCTGTCATATCAGTATTTTCATCCTCCGTTACTAGTGTAACGTATGACTGAAATCTTATATACGCCTCGAGGAACTGAAAGCTGTTTAAATTTCTTTACGATGACAAACTAGCAATCTATTGTGTTCAAGCTATTGTGTTCGTGCCCACACAAATTCAATAGAATCTCATGCCCAGCAAAATACTCAGCTTTAGAAACACGGAATTCCCACATCCAATATGTGGAAGAAAATCATTACTTGAGGTTTGCTACCAGGATGAGTAACACTTAAATTATGACTGCAGATGGCGCAATTAATTTTTGAATTTTCAAAACTTCGATTGAAAACCAATAATTCTAGAGGTATGGGCAAATGGTGACCACGATGGAAACCGCGACTAACATGCTAAGATCAAATTTCATCGGTGCTTGACTAACTGTATAACTGCAGACCTGATCTTATTTAACTGTGAAATTCCCAGGCGCTTTATTGAAACAACCTGAGAAAAGGCCAGGTGATATCTGCGTGATTGTTGAAAAAGGTGAAGTAGCTCATGAAAATTGCATTTGAAATATTGAAACACAAAAATAAAATATCATACTGTAGATGGATTTTATACAGCTATGAATAGCACCGTATTGCGGGGTTCCATCTCAATTTCTTTATGTAGAAAGCACTTTACGTCATTTTAACTTAAGAGGACTTTGTAGATTATAAGCAGTGGCTAATTCACGTTAAAACATGAATTTACTCCATGTTAGATGAAAGAAAAACTGTTCTTGAATAACTTCATGATATTCCATTAAAATTTTAGCAACAATATATATGGAATTAACAACAATACAATGAAAGACCATGTCCAAATTGATCATATGAAAATACATTATTAAGCTTTGGTGATATATTTTTACGCTAGGGAGAAATGGGTCTATCTCTAAACGTCTTAAATTTTAGGCTCAACAAGTCATAACAAAATAGCAAAAGCGAGAGGCAAATCACTTATTTTCGTACGCCTTGCTTGAAATCACAACGAAATAACAGAAAAATCACAAGAAATCACAGAAAAATCACAAGAAATCACAGAAAAATCACAAGAAATCACAGAAAAATCACAAGAAATCACAGAAAAATCACAAGAAATCACAGAAAAATCATAAGAAATCACAGAAAAATCACAAGAAATCACAGAAAGGGGGGTTTTAACTGTTCCGGACGTCCAAGATTTCATACTTTTAAAGCAAGATATTCTATTCAACTTTTATCCTCAAGTAGAAATTCGGGTGGTTCAAATAAACAAATTTTGTCCGTTCATGACCAATCTTTTCGCCTAAAGCTACAACAGGGCATTCCTTCATGCATCCTGTTCATTGCCAATCTTTGTCAAAAATTTACGGAATGATCTACAAGTTTTGAGTATCGAACAAGAAATCTCAAAATCTCATTTACAAAGAGTTTTGGGTAGGATCTTCTAAACCTATAAGGCCCCAAGCTCAACCCTTTTGTTGAGCTGCAGTTAATATTATATCCTAATTACTTCATTCTATTTACTCTCCTACTCTACAGCTATTTATTTTGCTAAATAAAATGAAAGCAAAAGTGAATGAAACGTTTCCCTTTCTCTGTCAATGCGCATTGCTCATTGGCATTTTATGTAAAAATTTTCAGAAAACTTGATATTTTGTACAAACAACAATCCGGATAGACTTTTTCAGAAAGCTTGTGACGATGAAAACTTTTGTACTTAATTTTAACTGATGGATGCGCGCACTTTTTTGAGAAGTTTATAGAATGCTGTTTGCTCAGTTTGTTTCAGCATGTATTGTGATGATATACATGCTTGAATAGATATTGCTATGAAATAACCAAGGGAAGGGGGTAGCTGAATGCAAAAAAACCAGACAAAGGGAGGGAGGGGGCCTAGAAATTCATCTTTTGAAGGATGTCCTTTATTTAATGGCCCCAAAAGGAAACATTTGAGGGTAAAGGTGACTATCAAGCTCTAAAAAGATTGAATCCATTTCATGAAATCGACAATACTGCTTGTGTGAAAGAAGTTTCTAAAACAGAATGGTGTGCTGTGTAGATGCAGCATATGTGGAAAATGACAATGACTTAACAAGCTACCAGTTCCCTTTGAGCACCATAAAGGGGGGATTTTTAAATAAGATTCCAGCAGCAGGCTAAACATTTTGGCATATAGTGATGAAAGAAAAACACCTTCAACTTTTCACCTGCTGGAATCTTTCTTCCTAACTCTATTGATTCAAAGAATACATACTAGTGAATGAAACTTAGGGGATAGTCAGGGTTACAAAGCTATTCTTACCAATCCAGATTCCTGGGAAATATCCATTGCATTAATCCACCTTGAATGGGCACAGACTTCAGCCAACATAACACCACTTGCTGAATTGAATACTCGTATATGCCCAGAGCCATAACCACCAATTACAAGGTCATTCAACAGGCAAATAGAAGAGCAAGGATACCTGAAAGTAAATGGTCTCATACATTTAAACATTGTTTTGATATGATTAAGAAAGTACTGGGCAACAGCCACATCTAAACCTCACTAATTCTCTACAGTCTCTCTCCCGTCGTCATCTTGTTGCAGATCTTACCATCTTCTACCGCTATTTTCACGGACATTGCTCACAGGAAATCAAGAATATTATTCCTGATCCAGTGAGGCATGTTTGAACCACTAGAAGCTCTATCTATTCACACCCTTTCCAAGTTACACTACCTAATCCATGAACTCTAGCTCACAAATCATCTTTCATCAAAAGAACTTCTCAACTGTGGAACTCATTGCCACCCACTACTTTCCCTGAATCCTACAATTAGTCATCTTTTAAATCTAGCATCAACAAACTTGATCTTATCTCCCTCTCTACTTGAACTTCCCTATTCTCTCAGTTTTTCTTTTGTCGGGGCTTTGTTATAGGCCCTATGGCCTTTCCCCGATATTACTTACTAAAAAAAACATTGCATCACACAGTAGTGGCTATTAGCGGGTAAGCAGAGTCCAGAAAAAGTGATGGCACCACAGCTGCGAGCATGAAGAAGGCTTTTCATGTAAGCCAGTTTTGAGAAAGAATCAGTAATTCTATAAAAAACATGGCTTGAGGCATGCAAATGAGGCAATTTAGCACAGATTGCTCGTTTTGATATTATATAGTGAGGTAAGGTTGTACTTAAAGAAGTGGATGCCACAGGAAGACTTTACCTTTTCTGGGGCAAGGGGGATAAATTGCCATTGAGTCAGCAAATTCTTGGCAAAAGTGGCACTCCAAAGGCTAAATACATATTTTCTAATAAACAAGCCACTTTTGTAACAGAATCCCAATTTCAATGTACATTTGTTCTTGTAACAACACATCTACTTAACACACACTCAGCTACTTAGCCCCCCTGATTTATCTTGAAAAACCGCCACTGGCACCACATGTTCACATAAGAACTACGTCATCAAAGCTGACTTCCTCATAGTATTGTCAAACAAAAAGTATTGCTTTCCTGAACTTTGCTTAAACCAGTAGCAAAAGAATCTGAATCAGCTGTGGCTACACCTACCCAAATCCATTAATTTCTGAAATTTTTGTAAAGTGTCCACCAGCTTTCCATTTAATGATTTTACCAACTTCATCACTTGTTACCATCATGTCTCCATCAGAAGCAATATCACAAATGCTATGAGAATGCCCATTTAAAGTCTCTTGAAGCTTAATACCAGGCCCTTTTATTGGCACATGGAAAACCAAAACACTGCCATCAGCAACTCCTGTATATTGTAAATGAAAAACTAAATTAAAAAGTTGGCTTCATGAGTATGCTGCTCTATTCTATGGCTGGTTAAATATATTCACAACAATAATCCTTAGCTTCTTTATCTAAATCATATTCTCCAACTAAGAAGAATTTACAAATATTTTAGCAAAATGTGGTTTTTCATTACCATATCAAAAGAATTTGCTTACTACTTTTAGTGCTTCCTATGTAATGCTCCCTATGATTCTGAGATCACTTTGCAAAGAGGCAAATCATTCAACAATCTACTAGGAGGTTTAATATAGATGCTTTAAAAAATTAAATTTGGTACTAGCAATTGAAAATTAAAAATACCTATGGACACATGTTCTGTTCCAACTACTGAAATGCCACGAGCATACTGAGCTTGACCTTAAATGGCAATAGATACAAATAAGAGATAAACAATTAGCATCAGGGTGGATATCTAATTATAGAAGAAGAAGGTACAGTTACTGCAAATCTTCAAATTAGTCCTTTGGGGGCTAGTTTATTTTTAAAATTTCTGCCTTGGGGGTTTTTCGAGGGGAGGACTTATTCAAAGGGGGCCTAAATATTATTTTCATGGATGGCAACATTCCAGCTTAATTCTTTCTACCAACTAACAATTTCTTTGATGCTACCAATATAAACAATTGGGGGTTTCTAATGAATGCATGAGTTTTACTGATTAGGGGCTGCTCTTTGAAAATCTGTAAACCAATGATAAGAATATTTGTCTTTAAATTTTCCAACAATAGTAAATCACCACAGGTAGCTTTCAATAATTGGAGCCCTAGATAACTAGGAACACACTAATAGGGACCATTTTCATTAATCCTATGGAAAATTTCTGGTGTATCTTCACATATTCTCCTCTAATTAACTGGGACCCTTGACAAATGGTGTTGATTTCAAATTCCCCTATAACAGTGCTAGTTACTGGAAATAGACTGTGTATATAAACTATAGAATCTAGGAGCATGGAGAAACTATATTTTGATATGATATGTAAGATATATAGCATACCCTCAATTGGATTTGGAGCTAAAGCTTGCCAGAACACCATAAGAGACCCATCATCTTCAAAGGCCTGTGAAGGATCAAGATATTTATTATACCTTCTTGAATACATCCTTATACGTGCAACTGCAAACTTCCCTTAATAAATCAGCATACAGATGGTTATTGTTACAAAAAAGAGCCAAAACATGAAAGTTCAAGGTTAAGTTCTGGTTGAGGCAGCAGATAATATATGATGGTGTCTTTATGCTGATGAGCATTCCATAAAAAATGGATCTAAGAATAAGCATGCAGAAAATATAAGATGAGCATTAAGCAAGTATGCTTGAAACATGGCAGCACAGTAATTGTAGCATAGGTAGATTTCTACTACCTTGAAATAGCATTACTCATTAGGAAACATTACTATGCAACACACTTTAGGACTATGGAGTAAGAACAAAGACACCTATTGATAGTGTTTAGAATTAATTTGAAAGAAGTAATTCTCAACTTTGTTTATACAATTGAGAAGCACTTCTTTTAAAATTGCTGCAGCATATTGTGACAAAGCCTCATTGTCCCACATCACTAACATGATTCATGCATTTTGCCAATCTACTTATGTACCTCATATAGTACACATTTTATAAGAAACAAAATCTCTGGCTTCAGCTAGAATGCTTCTGAATGTTTTGTAAAATCCAGCCTTAAATGCTTCTTAATTTTGAAGACTTCCCATGACAATAGCAACCCAGACTAGGCAACTGTGACACAAGAAAATGGATGCTTGGTCATTCCATGCCAAATGAAATGGTCATATCACCACCCCCCTCAGAATTGGCTGGTTTTTGATATGTGATTTTCTACTTCTGAGATAAGGTTGTGTGCTAAATTTTACTTTAAAAATTCCAAGCCATTGTTGAGAAATTGATACTTGGTCCCAGACCCTTTTTGGCATTTTTCCTCAGTACCACCACCAAAATTTCACACTCTGTCATTCTTTTGATAATAACTGCTTATCCAATAAAGGAATTAAGCTAAAAATTTCAAGTTGACTATTTCTTAGGGTGAGAAATCCAAAAATGAGATTAAAATCACTGAGTTAAAAGTGGAAAATATTCGAATTTGACTCAAAGCTGGATGAGTGAATTTTCAATTTTTCATCACATGCAAAGACACAAATGCTAATAACTTTTTATGCCAAGCATATAGCAACTCAATCTTTTGCCACGATAAAGTGTACATATAGGCTTATCAAAATTCCAAAAATGGAGGTGGTTATTTTTCCACAGCTCCTACAATTCATCATCAAAATTTACTTTAAAATTTTCTAAGAAAATTCTATTTTCTGAGGGTATGTGTTGAGTGTGGCTTTGAGATTACTTTCTTAGCACAAATTTATGACTAATTTCTATGCTCCAGAGACCAAAGTAGAATCTGAAAGGGTAGAGCATAGCTAAAAATAGACTAGAGAGCAAGTAAACTTGCTAAAAGTAATTGATACAAGTGTCTACTTCATAATAGTTATATCAAAAAATGAGGGAAACCGTGCCATTTTGCAGCTGTAATGTTGTGAATATCACTTGATTTGTAAAAAGTTATGGTACCAATATCATTTTCATTACTTTACTATTTCTTATAGACATATTTTTTCATAAAAAAGTGTAATTAACTGATGGCATGTACGCTGTCTGCAAAAGTACTTACCTGTATGCCTCTAATTGAAGAAAGAATTAATAATGTTCTTTGTGGAAATACACACCACTTAGCCTAATGTAAAAGAGAATAAAATTATGGTTCAGCTGCAATGCTGGGAAAATAAATTCTCAAAATGCAAAATAAGAGTTAATCTTGACTAGTTCATTCCACTCACCATTATGGAACATTGGTATCCTGTAATTTAATCAAAGCATTGAAACACATTGGGAGGGGGGCCTATGAAGATAAATAACCAACTGAGTTAGCAAGCTCTGTCACAAAGATACATGACTTGTTGGAAATGTGACCTGGTTTAAAATGTGCCCAAATTGTAAACGCATATACAAGACTTATAGCATACCCTTAATTGGAGTTGGATCACTCTGGCCTGGTTTAAAATGTGCCCAAATAGTAAAGGCATAT
>OLMO02000297.1:14702432-14717061 GCA_900291935.2 Cassiopea xamachana
GGGGGGGGGGAGCTCTTTGGAAAAAGCAAAATATGAAAATCAATAGAAAATTGGTTTTGCAATACAAGGTGCATCACAGCGTCAACGTGGATAAAACGACGGTGGAAGTATTTTCATGAAAATTGCGGTGAACACTACTGCAAAATTATCGTTGCTGATAAGGGGAAGATCAATCGCGGATGCAACTGAGAATCTGCTGATATCGTTGTCGAATCATCGAAGATAACAAAAATAGATAAGTTTTCAGTCCAAAGCATGAAATGACATTCTAACAGGAGAAAAGGCATCACTGACATTTGAAATAACAATGAGGCTTCGAAATGAATGATAGTTTACTATAACACAACGGAATATGAAAACATGGTAGCTTTCGTACACGTGTTTCTAACCTAGAAGTCAATAATTGAATTTTGTTGTACATGCTCCTGCTGGATTTGTGGTTAGCCTGAGCTAACCATATATTGAGGTGAATTCTAGGTAGAGTCCAGCTCTAAGAAAATGCTCGTGACAATGTGATATTTCACAGAATGAAAGTAAATCAAGTCATGACAATACAAATTCTTGATATATGGTTAGGGAGAGCTCGCAATCTTGGAATATTTAGGAATCCTGACAATTGAAAACATAAAGGACCACAAGAGTTTTGACACTAATGATGCTAATAATGTCGCCTAATTGGAAACAAGATTTTGGTTGGAGATCTTTACAGCACATATCACTGGGCAATTACTGCTAACAATATGGAGAACCATGAGTATATTATTGCATGGAATCTTCGTAATGAATTTGGTATTGAAATAGAACTAAACCAATTGCAAATATCAATAAGCAAAAGAGCGATCTGTCCAAAAAACCAACTGGGATTATAACCGACTACAGTCCGATTCTGTAAACAAGAGATGATTCTTGATAAAGTCATAATTCTCTAAATAAATGATACTTGACTTCAAAATTAAAATACTCAGAACTAAGGCATGATATTAGCACGCAGTACGGCGCCCGAAAAAGCCACTGTGGGTAGCTTGCACTGATAGTTGGTACGATAAAATATCCCCAATAAAGAAGAAGCTCACTTCATTCTAAGACAAAGCGACGCGGTCGAATGAACTAAATTCTAAAACCTAGCAAAGCATTGGAAAGAAATGGCTACAACATGAATGAAAAAGAACAATTCTAGAAATATACTAAGCTCCATTTGATCATCTGTGCTACATGAGGCATGAAGATAAATCCATGCTTTACGTTATCACTGGCTTTTTCAAAAGCATCGTAATTTATAGCCACAGACAAGCTAATCATAGATAATTTCTATTACAGTTTAATGATGTGCTATGCTCCTTCCACATGGAAAATATTACAGCACATCAAACAGCTCCACTCAAACAACACAACCATGCCATATCCACAAAATGGTTCAACAGTTATATTTTGAAAGCGCCACGTGAGTTGATCATATCGTTCTGCATTTCATGGTATCGTCCAAGCCATTCATCAAGCATCTGACCAACTAAGGCGGGCCTTGGTGTTACTTTCTGCTTTGCAACCAAAATGCCATTGTTGGTAAAACAGCAATCCAGCCACGCCTGCAGCAAGCGCTCCTCTTGTCCAATCTACACAAAAAGAGGCACGGCAAACATATTACCTCAAAAGCAAGACTATGAGATTGTGCAACTCTACTACTGTATTTGAGTCAAGAAATTCTTCCTTAATAACGAAGAAGAGTGGCTGCAAGAATAAATGCTCATATTTTCTGTAACTAGTGCACTTCTACGACTTCTAGAACTATTCCTGCAAAAATCTACAGATTCTATTCCGTCCAAAACTATTACTTATGTCACTACCTGCAGACAACTAACTATGTGATTTATTTTTCAAGCTGTTTGCATGGAGCACATCAAAACTTCTTCTGTTACTGGTAGTAAAGCTCACCATAATGTATGCAAACTTCTAATTTATGAAAGGAAAAACTACTAAAGCAGTCCATGCCCAGAAGAAATTGGCACAAGAGCATCAATTCATAGGAGCGCCACTATCTACATGAGTGATTTCTCTTAATTAATTGGAATTGTACGTGCAATACAGGATTTGCGTATCCGAAATACAGAGTTTCTTGTTGTTAAAGAATATGAAATGTCTCATTAAAGGTAAAACAGGGAAAAGCAGAGTTATCAAAGCAAAATGTGACTGTCACTAATGTTACAAATGTAACAACGAAGTTCCAATTTGGAATGTGTGATTGCACGGTTGACAGTGATGTTGGCACATGCAACTTCTCACTAGCGCTGGGGATTTCGCACGCATGTGGACATACGCAAGTGTGATCGCATGTGTCTGCCAGCATGGACTATTAAAGCAGAAGTCACTAACTTTCAAAGCCAAGGGCTACCTTAAAATCATCAAACAGTATGCGTACTACTAGCTCAATCTAGAAAACTATCATGTTTACCTAATACATTTTGAAACTAGATTACTTTGTATTTGATCACAATGTATGCATATATGCAAACTAAAAATGCTGTTTCTACATTAAAATAGTGTAAAAACATAGCAATAAGTAAAACAATCTAGTTTACACAAGTACTCAGGAACTATTGTGTTTGCACAACATGCAATGGCAGCAGCTGAACTGAAGCTCACAAGCAACCAAGCTAGTAACTGGAGCATTGAGTAAATATTAACTGACTTACTTCCTCAACAGTCTGAAAATGGATTGGTAATAATCGTCCTTCATGATCAACCAATGGCAAATAAGTCACATGTGTCTCTTCATTTACATCAATGCTTGAACTAGCACCAACATCCCTTTCATTGAAAGATTCCATTGGGACAAGAGCTGAGAAGTGCCCACGAGTGTAGCCCAATGCAATGGGGCTTTTCATGCAGAACTCTTCCTCCCACAGTAGGGGTAAGTATACACCTGCAGAAGAACAATACCACTTACATCACCAATAGATAAACCAAAAAATGTGCATGGTTGTACAGCTTCTGGCTATACTGTGGACACTAAGAATGTTTGCATACTATATATCTTTCCTCCAATACTATTATCAATTACACAATGCTCAATTTTTCTTCTATGCTGTTCCAAAGCTACTGAGAAGAACATGCAACATTCTCAGGTCCAGGAAATATGCAGAACACTGGTGGAACTAACTGTAGAACTTCTAAAGCATATAACCTGCAGCTGCATTAAGCAATCTGGCCAAAAATTCTGAGGACATATTTAAAACATGGTCCATACAAGAGAACTGCCTAAAATAAATTTAAATTAGAAGCCTAAAGAATTAATGTCTAAGCAATCCATAAACCTTTAGGACCATAATCTTTTGGTAATTAAACATAGATAAGCATGTGACCTTTATCAATAAAGGTGACATTATGTCATATGATTAAAACATGCTTATTTTTAAACAAAAGGAATTCAGAACTCATACAACATGGTATGAATAGAAGTTCAAATGTCAGTAATTTTCAAAGCTTTGAGCTACAGCTGAGGCTGGGAATCTTAGATAAGAGTATTGAACTTCTGGTCAGCTACCTGTGCAATAAGAAGTTGTCATAAAGGAGTAATCTACTGAGCATATCATAAATGGAAAAGCTATAGGAAAACATGTCCTGAACTATATAATACTTGTTGATATAACTACCTTCAAATCTAGCATAGTCAATAGTCTCTCCTTTCCTACTTTTAACATACTTTACTGCATAGACAATAATTGGTCTTCTCAATATATGTGCCAAAGCAAAAACATGAGTTTGCTCAAGACTGGCTCCTGCAGTTCCTGCCAAGGATACTGTATTCATCCAATCTTGCTTCCATTGATGATCATCTAAAGAATAGTTCATTTCACTTGCTTGAATCTGTTCGGCTTCTTTCCATCTTGGGAAAAACCTATAAATGGAATAAATGAAAACTATCTAGGTAATAGGGTGTCAGCAGAATCTCCAGAGTTTCAACAGAATGTCCAATAGCTGTTCATAAATAAAACACAGCTAAAGTTGACTATACAGCTGAATTGATCAGACCTTGTCATGAGCAAAATACCGCAAGTGTGGTAATTAGCATGTACAAATGATTTTGATGTGCAATCACACTGCTAAGAGAATCTTTTCATATGCATACTCAGATCAAATCAAGAAATAATGAAAAAATGAGTGAGGTGCAATAGAGATAACATTAATTAAACAAATTTATTCAAACAAGGAAACAGCCTTAGCTTGAACAATAAACATACAAGCAATTCTTGATGATTATGGTGACATGTTATTGTGTAAAGCATGAAGGATAGATAAAAGGAATTACTGTTTCAAATGAGGAAATATGAATTTTAAGGTACTACAAGAAGCTCAAAATCATGTATTAGTGAGTGCAATTAATCAAATATGCAATTTTGCCTGTGTATGTGTAGGTATGTGCATATGCCATTGCAAGTGCTTAATGGCTAGTACTGCTTGATGTAGTCTAAGAATGACTTAATTAATTGGTTCATTTGCTTGAGCTACTCAGCCCATATTGAGTATATTTTTCTATAATTTGAATCCCCCCACCACATTAATAGAAGGCACCTACCTTTTCTGCCCTTCATTCAGACTTTCAAACAAAGCTCTCCTAAGTACATTTTCTCTATCCAATACACCCCAGGTTGCTTGCAATACAGAATCAAGTAGGCAGTCTCCAGCTGCTCTGTTCCACAAAGGGTACAACCTACTGCTATGATGACCAATCAATTCACTGTTCCAATTAATCAATGACTCTTCCTCTAAGACTGAATTAATAATAGAATTAAACTTTACTATATGGAAAAATACCAACTGATTTTAGTTTTTATAAAAATTAACTTCACAGTGACTTCATCATGTTTGTCTCAATATCTTTTGAATTAACAAGAAGCAGCATAATAAAAAATAAGAGCTCAAATTCATAAAAGACATATTTTGACAAACAATGTAGTAACAACATTTTCTACATAATAATATACAAGTCTTATTCATTAGGCTTTGATATTTAGAGCCTCCAAACCATGGATGCACGGAAGGTAGAGCTTAATAAACCGACACTCAGTTTTTATGATTGCCTTACATCAATCAATAGCAGGTCTACAATATACAGAATGAAGACTCACCTTGTTGAACATCTAGATCTAGGATTTCACTAAAAATTTGCTGCTGAATTCTCACATCAAAACTATGTATTTCTAGGAAATAAAAAAAAATTGGAAATAAAAACTTTAAAAAGCATTAGCATACCAGCAGCTTGTGTTATCAAAATATCACAGAGCCAACTAAATTTGAATTTACTTAAAGGTACTAAAAGTTCAACTAAGACTCACTTACTACCACTTAACATAATTGATCTTTCACCCTCAAATTATTACAAATGCATAGTCTTAGAAAAAATGCCTGCATAATAAGTCAAAAATTCAGAGCTTGGTACAATCTGATCAGAAAACAAGAAACACACTGACAATGCTCCTTCAAATACTTAAATTCTAACAAACACACAATCATGATTTAAGAAATAAAGCTTATATGCAATTGATACTGTGAAGTGAAGTTGGATTCAAAATGCCTCAGCCTTGATCTAATCTTGAAATTCCAGAAAAACTACAACTAATACTACCTTTGATACATAAAACTATATGGGATCAGCAATTTATAAGTTGAACTTCTTCTGAACTGAAATTGTAACTACATACCACCAGGTAGGAAAAATGTCACTTGTTCTGTAAAAAACAAACATTGAAATGTGCCTTTTTTCTGCCTTAATGAATATGCAACTTGTTTTCGTATTGCAGCAGCCAACTCTGGACTCAAATGAGAAGGAAGTCTCTTTAGTGCTCGAGATGGTGGCTCAGGTCGTAGAAGAATACGCAAAATGTCTTCCTTGTGGAATGAAACTGCAAGATGAACTAGAGTGTGTCCTATTTCAAAATTTCCTGCTTCTCCCAAAACAAGAATGTCCTCTTTTGTCAAATGTCTAGTTCTGTCACCTCCTGCTGATAAATACTTTTTAACTGCAGTGACATTATGCTCTTTGATACCTCTGCATGCACCTAACCACAGCCAGTCTTTGTTGGTCATTTTATTTCGTATCTGCATTATATCTTCACTTCCATGTCTAAGTTTGCATGATGTTTCTAGTGAATTTGATAGCTCAATCACAGCTTCATCCTCGATTCTAGGTACATCCAAAATTGTTGAATCAGTTGCCTTCTTGCATGCACCACCTGGAGATCTTGGTGAACGAGGAGGTGAATATCTACTGGCAGGGGCAGCATTTGTTTTTCGGTTGTTATGACCCCGTACTGTGGACTCATCACCCTTTCCTTTATTCTTTGGTGTCAGACACAAGACACATTTAGGGGATTTAGGCCAGTTTTCAAAGGTGCATGTAGAGCAAGTCCATTTCCCATATTTTAGAAGTGACTTGGCTTTCTTTTCAACATTAGAATCCTTCTTTGAAATGAATTCTGATATAAAAGTGCCATCAGAATTTTCTAAATTACGCTGGTTCACTGTGTCAGGTTTTTTAGCACAACACATCACACATTTCTCATTTTTTGATGGGTTGCTATATGTGCATGACAAACAAACCCATTTGCTATCAAAAGCTGACTTCCTCTTATAAGGTTGATGATGAGCGTCTTCGTCTGGGGATATAATTTCATCAGAACTGGAACGTGATAACTCTCCTGGTACTTGGTCCACATCATCTTTCCTATCATGAGCCGAATTCGCCTGCTTCGACGCTCTACACATCACGCAACGTGCCGCAGTTGGCCAGTTGAGATAAGTACAATAGTCGCATGACCACTTTATGTTTTGCTCGTTTCTAGGCATGATTTTGAAATATCGTATCATCAAATCGATCGAGGACACCAACTGTTGGAAGCAGTTTCACAAGCACAGCTAAGTAGAATCACAAGGTTTCTTCTCTATAAAACAGATCGGTGTACTTATGCCTTCATTAAGCCGCTTTTACGTCCATTTCGTGCAATTAGTCAGTAGGCCTAATTTAACTATGAATCAGTTGTTTTGATGCTATGTTGTGGTAACGTTATTGAATATATTCGTCCTTCTTCTCAATTCGATTGCTTCGCGCATCGCAGAATAAGGTCATACTTTCACTTAATAACCAGCAATATTTCACTATTTTCACCACTAATAGTGAAACAACTTTACGCGAATCTTCTACAAGCTTATGTCTTTGTTCTCAACCTGTCTGCTTTTCCGCACTGACTTGCGAACGCCAGGGAGCTCTATCGTCGAAAGTTAT
Organism: Cassiopea xamachana; assembly: GCA_900291935.2. Lineage (NCBI taxonomy): Eukaryota > Metazoa > Cnidaria > Scyphozoa > Rhizostomeae > Cassiopeidae > Cassiopea > Cassiopea xamachana. The sequence goes on from OLMO02000297.1 coordinate 14,709,709, forward strand.
ATCACTTGAGGGCTTGTCACAACCATTATAGTTGCATTACGAAGAAGGATATCTTCATCAAGCAGATGCGCTTTTATCGGTGCTACTTCTCTTTCATATTTCTGTAACCGGATTATTGCACTGGACTTTGCATCTTTCTCTAGGCCATCGTACACCTTATTTTCAATTCAATTCCGAAACTTCATCATGTTGTGGTTGTAGGACGTCATATTAGGAGGACTGGGACTAATACGTCATTGCTCATACAGTACATTTCATAACGAGTAGCACTGAGTGTAAACTGCAACTATCGCAAAGTAATGCAGAACCAGTAGTAAACGATAATACAGGTTGGGGCGTTGTGGACAGTGGCGTAGCTCTGTGTTTATGGGGGGACACAGCCTCTCGTTAAGTCAATGGAAGGCTTTGGGATATCTAGCCGTCCTTTGCATGCCAAATTAGTGGACATGCTTCCTGAATTTTTTGACTTGTGCATGACTTACTTCAGTATTTGTTTACAATGCAAAGTAATGCCATAAACTGGCACGAGTTTGGTCTTCAATGGAATATCGAGGACCAAATTGGAGTTCTTTTGCATGACTCTTAAGGGTTAGGTTTCGAAAGTTCAGTTTTGGAATAAGACAAAAAAACCAGTCAAGTTCAGCACGTGAACAGCCAAGGTTATGTAACTCATTAATAATTCGAAGCTCAAATTGAACAGGCAATCAAATTCCATCAGTGCTAAATTGTTCACATACTGATTCAATGACTAGAGCCTTACCCCCAAAAGTACTCCGCGTCATGAAGTTGCTAAACTTCCAGTTGCTTTCTCCTCCATATATGGCAATATGTATTCTGGGATGTTTGCTCGCCACAGATCCTAGCCAAAAATTTTCTAGAGAAAATTGGCTCGCCATTTGCGCTGGTAAAACTCGCACAAACTTTGCTTAGATGCTGATAAACTCGCTACAATTAGCGAGTATTTGCCAAGGTTTGTGCTAGCCACAGATCTGGCGCTAAATGGTCTCGAATGTGGGCTCGTATATATGCCAAGGGCGGACTGACAAAATTTTTCGACCCGGGCACAGTGTGACTAACCCTGCCTTAGAAAGCGTAAATCGGTAGGCAGAGCTACTGGAAAAGGCTGCAGATTCTTGATAAATCCACAGTTTATTGCCAATTCTTTCATATACACATTGTGAAAGTCTCCATATTCAGAGCTTAGCTAAAATCTCTATCTCCATCAGTGACGTAACAGAAACACTTGGAGCACATAGATTATAGCAAAATTGGAACCCATCTTCTTAGTTTTTACACCAAATAATGCAAAATATTTATCTTCCCAAAACCTCTGAAAGCCCCCATAGGATATCAAAAGCTTGGGGGCTGTTAGGTGTTGTCCCAAACCTTGTCTGTTACGTCACTGACCTCTAGCATTCTAGGCTAAAAACTATTTTACTAGAGTTAGTATGGTTTTTGCGATTACCGAACATGCTGTGAAAGAGACAACTAGTAAATAAGATTATTCGATGCCGTGAAGTTGGAAAAAATAATCTTAAATTGCTTTTGTTTGACTCAAAACAACAGAAAGTAGATGCGTCTTTTGTCACCAGTTGCCCACATTAACAATAAATGATGAAGCGATTCATAATAAAAATTCGTCAACCTGCTTAATATAAAATTCTTCTCCTCAGTTAATGAGCTACTTTTTCGTGTTTAGTAGACGTTTAGTTCCAGCTGTGGAATATTTTGTTAGGTATCTGGTTCACGTTTCTTGTTGCTTTCCGTGGAAGCAAGCAGCAAAACGAGACAAATAGAAAAACGAGACAAAAACAAACCGCTTCTTAAGTTGACCGGCCTAATTCATTCAAAGCTTGTCGAATAAACTGGACTTATGATCATAAAGAAGGTCAAGAAGTGAGGGAAAATGAAAAGTGCAAAGAAAGGTATGCATCTCCATGAAATTTATATTTGGCAACAGGTGTTATTCATAACATGCTATGATTTATCCATCAAGGAGTTGCATATGTATCGTAGCTCCATTGATAAATCATGACTATCATTAGATATTGGAAAACATCGCCTTGTTTTGCTGCATAACCATACACTTTTGGCTGAAATGGACGGTGCCAGAGATAAATTAAGGATGTTGCTTTTCTCCAGTCCTGAGCATTCGTTGGATAGCTTTTTGCTCTAATGTCAGTTTCCCTCGAGCTGGCGAGAAGCTATAAAATTTGTATCGTAATTGAAATGCCTCTTAAATCCTCAGCTAGCAAGGTAGTGCTTAAATTATATGTAGTTGGTAAATCCTCACGGTGTGTGGAGCTTTATGCTTAATCGTCTTTGCAGCCAGCTTTTCTTGAAGGATATGTTTTCGTTTTAGATGCTGGTCGCGTCAAAGTGTTTGTTAGAATAAAACCAACAGACAATGAAAGTGTTGACGTTGTGGAAACAAAAAGTGATAAACTTCAGGTAGTTCAACTACTTCAATTGAAAATTAAGTAGATAAGAAATGTCATTTGTAGTTTATTCATTGGTATTATTTTCCCTAAAAATAAAAGCAAATAATTGCCTTGATGACTTTGTACTATTGCTTTTTAGCTGATGATCAAATGCCAAAAGGATCCTAAATTTTATAAGTTTGATGGTATCTTTTCCCCAAATAGTGGTAATTATGAGGTGAGTGACAATTTCCTACCTCATTACTATGTACCATTATATACGCTTTATTCTCCATTTTATTATTGACTATCAATTTGTTATTTCAGATATTTGAGCATGTTGGAAAGCCAGTTATCCTTGGTGCATTGAATGGATTTAATGGGACAGTCTTTGCCTATGGTCAAACTGGTTCAGGTAGAGAAATCATTAATTCTAAAGCTCGGGCTCACAAAACTTTACTCTTTCCTTTTTGTGTATTTTCCCAAGGCAAATGCTGTTGTAACAAAGGATGCAGAAAATTTTCATTGCATTATGCATATGCAGAAAGTTTTTTCATTAACTTTTCAGCTGGTAGTGTTTTTAAATCAGTTTTTTCTGAGCATATCGGGGATGCTGGAACAGGGGGCACTCACCCCTCCTGCCCTAGTGGAAGGGGGCAAGAATACCCTTTTTGTCAAATAGATGTTTTGAAAATAATTAGATAAGGGATATTTTGAAGTACACTCCTTCCTTCAAAGTATCATAACACTTGCCAATTTGGCAAAGGTTTTCTTACAGTGTTTACTGGACTTCAAGTGCTTTGAACTTAACAGTTTTATTGAAGGGTGTGTTCATTGAAAGGGTATGGTATGGTGCTCCACAGGAGAAAGTTGCCCCCTTGTCCTGATGTGATTCTTGCATGCCTGGAACATATCATGATTCTTTACTTACTGATGTCTTTATTCATTACACATTTAGTGTCCATATGACATTTTTTCAAGGATTTGAATTATTCAAGTACTTATGGACGTTGTATCTAGAAAATGAAAGGATATTATTTACCCAATTTGTAGCTGAATGGAAAACAAATATTGTTTTCTACTACAAAGGAAAAGAGATGATTGTGTTCTCAATGTAGTGTGGTTTATTGCAGGTAAAACATACAGTCTAATGGCTAATGATGGTATTACTGCGAATATGGTCAATAAGCTATTTGCCAAAATATCCCGTGATAGAGATCATACCAGCAAGGTAGGCATGAGTGCATTTTTGCATTCCAGCTTTTTGGTGGTCAGTTTAGTTTTTTCCTAGATACCAGTTTAGTAGCATGCCAACTACTCTTTGTCACCAAACAGTAGGCGGAGCCCCTGATTGCAGATTTTTGAAATTTTAACACCCATTTCCATTTATTAGTCACCCCCTAACTAAGAAATTTTGAAAAAATCCAACTCCCACTTTACTAACATACAAATTACAAAGTTTTGAAAAGGATAAGTAAGTAAAATACAATGGTTTTATGAATGAAAGTCACTATTAACAACTAAAGAAATCAAAACAAGCTATATACCTTATAATTATACAATGTTAGCAACTCATTGCAATAATTTTGAAATGTTTGGTTCCCTATACTGTCTGTTGAGCATTGACCCCCAACTATTATCAACCCCCAATTAATTTGTTTTTAGCAAAACTGCTAACCCCTCTCTTTATTATTCCCCCTACTATTCAGAGCCAAAGAGTATTGGGATGACATGCTACAGCTAAACAGTCATTTGCATTTCCAAATTAATCACAAAATTTTCCCAATAATTTGATTTGTAAAAGGAAGAAAATGGTACTTAGAATAGTATAAAGTGTGTTTCAATTTGTCTTCTTGTGGTAGGACAGAAATCCAAGTTTTTATTATTGTTTTTCTTAACAGGAGAACATTTCATTATACAACTGTTTACTTCTTAGCAGAAATACATTTGCTAAAGTCCTCAGATTTTTATGTGAAGTCACCTGTTGAACTTCAATCCCTAATTGAAGTTTTCTTTAATTCTGATCCTTTGCTTACTTTTCTGGAAATTTTTCCCCAACTCTAGTTGGAAAACATTTAATTTTATTAGTTCTAGAAACAGTGCTTTGTAGGTACTACAAACATATTAGTTATGTTACAGCAATGTATTAGAATTATTCTCAAAGTTGATATCTCAACTTTTCCTATCTCAATGGAAATATCACCAAAAATAACTCTCATGTATAAGTGTTCCATTAGCATCTCCAATAAAATTGCTAAGATACATCCCTGTCATTTGCAGTCATTTTCTGTATCTACATGAAATGTCTGCTTTGACTGCTACTTGAAAGTAGATATAACCAGGTCCCTCCTAGATAAAAGTCATAAGAGGCCATTTCCATTGTGTTTTGTCTCATGACAGAATGTTGTGAAACATTACTGTCACAGCTAACCAGATAATTGTAAATTGATATTTGAATGCAGCTCAATTTCATGGTTTTATACTGTATTTATTTGAGTATAACACAACATTTTCTACTTAAAAGAAAACCCAACATTTGGTTGTGTGTTAGTAACAGCGGTGATTTCTGAAAAGTTTAACAAGGAGGCTCTAGGTGGAGCCACACCCTCATTTTGGGTGTGGCCTAGATACAACCACACCCATATTTCATTGATGGAGAGACAATAAGCTAGTTCAATAATAGCATATTATAATAAACAATTAGCATGTCTCAATAACTATATAGTAGTGCAAAATTCATTGTTGCAATGCAAAACACTGTGAAAGCAAAGTAAAAACACTTGGAAAAGCCAAGACAATGCAAGAATGTTGGGGGATTGAGCCCACCCAAAATGAACAGTAATTTTAACAAAGGGGGCTCCACCCCCTGAGCCCCCCTAAAGGTCACCCCTGGTTATTAACAAGTTATATTATTTTTGCAATGACTCATTGGTTGAAGATATTGTTGATCACCATCACAAAACAACTGGAGATATCATGTTTACTTTACATTGTTAATAAATGCTTTTTATTATGGCCATGCATGTTCAACAACATTTCTTACTTATAATTCTTGGTCTCAGAAGATAAAAAGTGAGGCAAAATTGTCTACTAGTTCTTAATTGAAAATTGCGGATGGGCATTATACACATGTACATGTTATACTTGAATAAATATAGTAGCTTTTTTTGTAAGGTTGTATAACAGTTGTCGAGAGCAGCCATGGCCTAGCAGTAATGCACTCGACTCTGAACAACATGGTCCTGGGTTCGGGGCTCACTGCAAACCACTGGTTACATCAGGAAGGGCATCTGGACCTAGATGCTCGCGCCAGAACTAAAGGCCTCTCAGAGGCACCCTCCAAGCCTCAAGGAGTTGGGGGAAACGGAGGTAAAATCGAGTATAACAGGTGTCAAACATATGGCTAATTAAATGGTTCTGGCCCACTAAGGGCTTCACTTTGGCCCTTGAAATAATTCTGAACAAACTCAGAAATAATAATATTTTCTTGCCATTACTAGCAGGTAGTTAAGAGATAAACCTCCAGGTTATATGCATTGTCTAGTGTGCCAGATAGGAAGCACCAGATGAGTGATGCATATTTTTTTCAATTTCCTTTTACCTAACCATGGTGCTCCCTCTTACCCCATCTACCTACCCAGCCCACTCAACATCCAATTATGCCTTATGTAGCCCTTGAACCAAATTGAGTTTGACACTCCCGCTGTTTAGCAGAGTCATTTGCAGAGAAGTATGTTCTTTATGAATTGACTGTTCAGATATGCTGGATTGCTTTTTCTGAAGTCAGCAGCCCAAAGTTATTGGCTATTAAAGTAGAAAGTCCTACAGTGTCCAATTTGTCATGAATTCCAAGGCTTTTGACCTATGAGAGTTTTATGTAGACCATGACCTTTCCTTGTGTATATTCTTTATTTCCTCATAAGTAGCATAAGTTCTTATTATCTCTCCTTTGAAAATGGATAGAGATTAAGAAGAATTAGTTGCATGAGATCAACTTCAAGTTTTGAATGCACTGTGTAAAATATTATTGGATTACTGTAATTGGGAATAGAAAAGAGGTAAAGTAAGATGAATGAGGTTCTCTTAGTAGGTCACCTTTCTTTGCATTGGCTGTTATGTCTGTTATTTTAGCTGGCCATCACTGCGTAGGCTGTTATGAATTACTATTTATAAACTTTGACGATTGCATTTAATCAGTTAAAGTAATATTTCAGGAGAATAAGGCAGCTTTTTCACGGGACCGTTCCATTTTGAACTGTAACAACGTGGTCGGATAGGCCTTGCGTTTCCAAGACACCGGTTTCATTTGGAACTGATGCTCAAAAACTACGCAGGAGACATCTGCCTAGCAGGTGTGTAAGAAAACAACATAAGAGCAGAAGAAGCGCGCCAGTCACCTTTTCAAACTTCGTTCAATACCTATCCGGACCCATTTGGAACCGTTCCACCCATTTGCACGGGACCGGTTCAAATTGGGACCTAATTCGAAAGCAGATCCATTTGGAACCGATTAACAGTCCCAAATGGAACCGTTCCAATCAGTACCGTGGAAACGCGAGGCCTATCCGGACCAGGAATGTCACAGTTCCAATTGGAACCTGTCCATTGGAAACGCTGCCTTATTTGAGGGTCAGGAAACGTCTTTTCAAAAGGTCTAGTGTGAAATACAATTATATTATTGATTCGGTGTAGACAGAGCTGTCATTGTAAATGTATTGAATTAAATGTCATTTAAAAATAATGTCATTTTTCAGCATGCTTGAAATTTTGCATATGAACATTGTATATTTGCATTCCCATTTTGCATACGAGGCTTAAAGGAGTGCAAAATTTGTCTGGGTTCTCTCTCAACCCTTTTCTTACCATTTTTATAATATATATATATATATATATATATATATATATATATATATATATATATATATATATATAT
>OLMO02000297.1:14728350-14748378 GCA_900291935.2 Cassiopea xamachana
TGCCTGACTACGCTACCATTTTGACTTTACATAGTGGACCCCGATCACGTGACATAGCGAGCTCTCTAGTCCTATTATCTCTATGGTATCAAAACACATTTGATTCCTCTGCGGGCACTTTCTGCCGCTGCGTTGATACTGGCCTCGTGTGGAGATAAAAACAAGGAAGAAAGGGAAAGGAAGCCCAACGTGGCCTAAGTACTTAAATTTTGAAAGGGAGCTCACTTCAGCATGTGGGAAGGCGTAAGGAGAGCAGTGCAGTCATATGAAAACCCCAGTAAAGCATTTACATATGGAACAGCAGGCTTTCGAGACAAGTAAATTTCTTAATTTAGCAAGCATTTAAAGAGTTATTTCAATGTAAAGTTTCATTTATCCAACTCCATTGTTAAGGCTATTCTCTCACACCGATTGTTTGATCTTATCCTCGCATAAGTGTTACCCCTCTACATACAGCTGATACAGCTGCCTTGTTCAATTCTGTTTTCATTTCTAAACTGGTTGCAAGGCAGAAATCAATTTGCTTGATTTAAAGGATGGAACACGCTGCCTTCCACTGCTTTCCCCGAATCCTACAACTTATCATCGTCCAAATCTAACATCAACAAACTTGATCTTATCTCTCTATCCACTATACCTGTTTCCATTTTCTGCGTTTTCTTTCTTAAGGGCATTGTTGTGTGCCCTAAGGCCTTTCCCGGCATTGCATACTAAGGCAAAAAGGATGCCGCTGTGAACCCTTCCATTGTTAGGTACTTATTGTGACTTATGCGTAAGTGACAGCAAGTTGTAAGATATTCGCTGTTTTGCACTAAGACAACTTTGGATATGTCCAACACCCCTAGGTATGAAGTGCAGTTGGAAACTATACCTTTGGCATCAAGCTCCCCAATTCTAAATTGGCTTTGCATTATTTTGGTGTCAATGACCACAACGATAGTTCTGGTCATTGAATTAAGAAAATAGACCGTTTTTGATTTGTTGAAATTGTATTTATTCCTTTTACTAGGGCAGATGAATTAAGCTCAGTGTTTTTTAAAGTTGGAATTTTGGCGGTTTTGAGATCAAAAGCAAAATCAGGGAGTAGGTTTTGTGTTTTGTTTCAGTCTGTTGTGCCCACTAGAGGTTATATTTATCATATTTAACAAATGCACTGCAATATATGCCTTCTAGCAAATGTTGTCCTGCCATTTGAAGATGTCTGTATTGAAAGATAATGAAAAAAGTATTTTGTTTAAAGTAAAAGATAGTTATGAATTGTAGTAATGCAATTATTGGGTAAGCAAAATTTAGGTACCGCTTGTGTGTGGGTAGTTGCTGCTAAAAGTTGAAAGCTTATTTCTAGAGACAATTGGTGTAATGATTACTGCATCTCACAATCCTGTGAAGGTGAGTAGATTTACTAATATAGAACAATCATTGTATCAATCCATCATAAAGTCATACCACTTCATGCAGTCCAAGCCAAAAATTTATGATCATAACCCAAAAGGAAAACTGCAAATGTTCCTATTTATTTCCATATCATGCTTTGATGCATGGTCCTTTTTGGATGCATCTATGATTGAGTGGAGCCAGGAGTGTATGAAAGAGAAAATTTGGTCACAGTTCATTTATATTTTTCTGTACGCAGATTCTACTATATCATCTGTTGAAAATGGTCATATTCTGTCTTATTTCAGGACAATGGGGTCAAGCTGATTGATCCTATGGGAGAAATGCTGGAAGCTTCATGGGAAAAACATGCAACAGATCTTGCAAATGCCAGGTTAGTTTAGGCTTGCTTTTTGATAAGGAAAAGATAAATTTTTCATAGTATTTTCCATTTAAAGTTTATGAAGATGTTTTACAATTTTGATAAGGATTATCTTTGTTCCAGAGAATTTTAGAGCTTAGTTTTGTGGTAATGTAGTGCCCTTTGATTAGATAAAGCTCATCTAATTGCAAATTACTGACTTTCTTATGAAGGTGTCATCTGTATTCTCTTTTAGCAATGATTCCCTACCAGAGACTCTCCAGAGTATTGTCACATTGCATAAAATTGACTTGGAAAGACCTGCAAATATTGTTGTTGCAAGGGACACAAGGTTGCTAGCATGTATTTCCAAGGAAGCTTGTTTTTCATTTTGCAACATTTTTCTTTGATTTTGTTATTTAAGCATTCTTGTGATGATATTGTTGCATGGATTTTAATGTGCTGTTCATTACAACATCTATTGTGAGAATCCCAGCAGACCAGTTAAGAGTGGGATGGATGTAAAATATTCTTTTATTTATTATTTGGTCTTTGTTTTTTTGTTATATTTTAAAATATTAATGTGCTATGATTACTGAGATGCATGATGTAGGACTTTAATTGTTATCATCTTGTATTATTTCCTTTCTATATTTAGACCAAGCGGCTTAAAATTAAAAGATGCTCTTGAAGATGGAATTAGTTCTGTTGGTGAAGAGATGGTTGATTGTGGTAAGTTTTGTTGCATGTTCAAATGTGTGCATATCTGTACCTCATAGGCCAGTGTTTCCTAACCTGGGGGAATTCCCCTCTAAGAGGGAAATTCAACTTATCTAAAGGGGGATTAGAAGCTATCATAAGTGATTACAAATGATGAAAAATATATTACTATTTTGGATAATAAATTGGCATCTAATGATGCAAGCTAATCCATGATTCCACAGACACTAGAGACAGGGGAAATTGCCCCTCCCCCACAATAATTCTCTGAGGATCTATATAGCAGTGCTCTAAACTGTGTTGTGCATTCATTTCCTGATATTGTTCATTGATGGTGAACCATTTTCAGTTCTGGCACAAGTTGCTGTAGGAATTTCAGTTTGGAACTTAGTCAGCAATGAAGATGCTGGTGCTTCAATTTTGTACTTGTATAGCCACTGATAAGATGATGTATATATTATTAGTAACAGAGCTGTGGCTAGAAATTTTCCATGGGGGGTGTTGGCTCCCTTTCTGCCGAGTTATGACATTTCTTGCCATGATGTTGCTTTTTACTGGGAACGTGCTTTCACAAATTGGCCTTTCCAAACCAACTCCCCTTTCTTACAAGTTTGCTATGGCAATTAAAAAAAACACACTGCTGTTTTACCCCAGTACACTGACAGAAGATACTTGGAAAGGTGCATGCAGAGACTTCAACTATATATTTTTTGGTGGAGCTAGACACCTTTGCTCTGCAAATTTGAATATTGATGGGAGAGCAAAGCTGTTGGATGGAAATATTAGAGAAAACTGGGTGTCTGATGGCTTACCCCTAGAAGCATTGTTAAGGCCACGCCTTCTAGCGTGTCGGAAAATGCCCTTTTCCAAATCAACGTCAATTATGAGCGTTAGCAAAATTCCTAGCCAAATTGTTTATCATTCTTAAGCAAGCTACTAAAAGCTCAAACTATTGGGCAATAAGCCTTTCATTTTTTCGCATTTTCTGGACAAGAGAGAGTATTCTGGATAATGGTAGCCTGACTGTTCTGGTAGGGCTAGCCAACGTGTTAGCGCTCCCTTCACAAAGAACTAAAATATTGATTGATAGTTGCTTTCCACAGGTACTATGGCTGAAAAACATCATTGACTATTACATGTCATGTAGCAATACAGAAATGGAAGTACCCAAATAGATTGGCTGTGGGTAGAAGCTAAGTTTCCTCAATATGTGTGTAAGAGTGTACATTGTGTAAGCTGAAAGTTTTGGGCAGTACCCACGTAGTAGGAGGGAAGTCCTAAATTCTCAAGCGATAAATATTTTGAGTTCACGCCCTCTGGAACGTCGGAAAACACCCTTTTGGAAAGTGGGACAAACACTATGTTCATCATTGATCTCTAGTCAGAGAGAGAATACATCAGAATCTTTTATGAATTGGGTGAATCAATTTGAACTATGCTTCTTCGGCAGTAGGACATTTGCCAAAAAACCTCTTTTATGGTCATCAGTAATGATATTGCCAGGTTTTGGAAGTCATCCATGCAAATGAAGTCCTTATCCAAAAGCTGGAGGGATTTACTTTTGCATTCATAGAAATTTCCCAGTTTTATACAACAACAAACTGACATGTAAGAGAGTTTGTACTATTTGTTTTGCTAGAAGCAAGAGCGATTACAGGATTATTGGTTTCAGCACCCTTTTCTCCTATCTGGCACCCGTCACAACGCTTCACTGAAAGGCCTTGGCCCCCCCCCCAACAGTCTGCAACTGCTACTGGCTGAATGTCGCTGTCGTAGTCAGTTGCCGGAACAAATATTTTGTCGAGCCCAAAGGTCGGTTTATTTGGAGGCAGCGAACCAAGCCAACTAAGTTTTCCATTGCTGCATTTTACTGAGATCTCGGAAATCTGATGGAGGACTCGGCAGCGGAGTTACTCGCCTGCCTCAGATAAAGGCGAGTACCCCAAGTAGATCGGCCAGCTATGAGTAACTCGGTAATCAACTTACTCGGCAACCGAGTAGTTCTGTTCATATAAACAGTCCCGAACTGCCAGTTAAATTCAAAAGTGTCAATAATTACCAATCACCTCCCACAGCTTTGTGTCATTTATGCCAATTTCATATCCAAATTGTGGAGTTTGCAAAGAGTTTCTATACTACGTTTGTCCGAGTGCAGTAGAAGTCTGCCGAGTAATACTTGAATGGAATTTGGTGGGGGGGGGGTGTCGTTACATATCTGACGTAGCTTCATTGCATTAAATGCTATCCAGGAATCTCTTTTTTACAAAATTTTTGTGAATTTTCTTTTGAGCTATAGAATTTCATTTCATCATTTTAGGATTGCTAACAACACCTCAGTTACATTACATAGTTCGCTGCATAAATACAAATGAAAAGTATGGAAAACCAACTGAAGATGGTTACTATGAAAAGCTTTCATTTGCTTTCAAAAATTTAATTGCAATGGTAATCAACTATTTTAGTTTGAAGCATCGTATTGAACTAGCATAGCTGTTGTACAGCACTAAGAATTTATATGAGAGCCAGAACAGTTTTAAAGTACACGACTCTCACGAAAGTGCCTATACATATAGTAGACTAATTCTAGCTTTCAAAGATCTTTTTAACGAGTAAGGTGGTTTGATTTGGAAATGGAAATGGTGGTAGACTACCTAAATCTTCCATTAACTTAATATTTTAATCTGAAATCTGTTCATTTGTTGGTAGGAATGGACATCAAGAAGTTACCTAGGGGGCTGTTCAACAATTACGTAACGCTGGCTAGTTCTCACAGAGACAGGCCTATTTCTATGGTAGTTCTACACGTTTTTCATGATTCAGAGCGTGACGCGGGGAGTGGCTGGTTCAAAAATAGCATTTTCAGCGTGACGCAATTAATGAACGGCCCCTAGGCTTTGTTGAATGAATGCCACTATGAAACATGCTGCAAGAAGGCAGATTATTGTGAAATTTTTTGCCAGTTTTACTAAGCTCAAAATTTCTCAAGGATCTTGAAGTTCCTGCTTGTGTGGAATGGTTATCTCATCATTACAAATTTTTCCTGAAAATTTAAATAATAGACAGATATTATGGAAGCTAGAGAGTATGACTGTCAAATATTTTCTGTTAAGAATGTTTGTTTGTGTTGTCGCAGTTGCTGATCAAGTATTAATCTTTTCTGGCATTTGTTTTTATTTCAAGAAACAGTACAGAGTCAAATTACTGCTAATATTGGCTCTATATACCCTACCCATTATTTTGCAGTTTTTATTCATTTCTACAAAATTGCATTTTTCAATGTGATTTTTGATCCTTTTTAGTTTGAAAAGTCATCATTTGGCAAGATCAAAATTGATGGCGCCAATGGAATTGGGGCGGTAATTGTAAGAAAAATTCTGGGATATTGTGAATTAACAGGTGCTGTAACTGTCACAAATGATGGATCACATGGAATACTTAATGATAAAGTATGTTGTTTTTCTATTCAATGTAATCATTTGTTACACGTTTTTTATTAGAAACCTAATTCAAGGCCTAGCACCAAAAGTTTCTTAATTTTTGGGCACATTTTAGTTCTAATAGTTTCTTAAAAGTTTCTTTATTTAGTGAACTAAATTCTTTTGAAAGAGTACGCAGAACGTGACTGTAGCCAGCTATTGGTCTTATAACAAGCAAAATGCGTCAGTACGAATTAAATTTTAAAGCAATGTCATATTCACATTGTTTTGGTACAGCTTAACGTTGAACCAGGTAACGATTTCAATATGCTATTTGTCTAAAGTTTCTTAGCTCTTTCCTTATAGTTCTAACAGTTTCTTAAATTTTAGGCTGTCAAGTGCTAGGTTGCTTATAAAGTGGTTTCTTATAAAAAACGTGAACTACTATTGTACTAGCTACGGGGCAATATTGGTAGTTGTTTTCTGCAGTTATCCAAGAAAGCTTATGCTAGAAGTTTTTCTCAAGAGAATTGAATCATGCTGTTCCGCATGCATGGACAACCTTTTTTCTCATATGGGCCAAATTTGTTTCTTATCAAAGGCTGTGTGCCACGACGAATTATATGTATGACTTTATGAGACATAAGTATGTGAAATCCCTTCAAAAGTATACTTATCATGATATATGAACACAATGCTTTAAGATGATACATAATTTCATGACTGTATGGGATTGCCAGCGTAATATTCAACGCAAATATCCCAAAGAGGTGCTTATGCTAGGCGGTGTCCCAAAGAGGTGCCCATGCAAGTCGGTGCCTTCTTGCTCCTGTTGGCCCCAGTTGCCCCACAATTGCTACAGCGTGCCTGTGGGCTGAATTTCAACTCTCCGTGGGCCGTAGGTTGCCTATGCAAGCTAAACTGGACCATCTCAAAACTTAGCTATGTTTTCTTAATCAGTTCCATGTTTTTCTTAGTGTGGTGCTGATTATGTGAAAGTTCAGCAGAATGCGCCGATAGGTAAGGCATATTTATTGTAAACAGCACTACAGATATACAATCAATCCCATTCTGTAGTTGCATTCTCGATATCAAAGTGTTAAGTTGACAATGGGTTTTATTTATGAGTCTTGTTTTAATATCAAGTAGCTGCAATGCACTTCATTGGTCTTGGTAGATCAATTACCCCCACAAACAGGTAGACTACAACAGTTTATGTGGATTGTTCTGTGATTGTGCCTCAGTTCCCAGCATTATTATTTGAAAATCCTTAACAGTTTATTAGCGGAAAGCTTTTGTTTCCAACATTCATGTATGTTGTAGAGTTTCAATTTGATTCCCCAACCTTGAAGATTATATTCTTATTGAAAGTGCACTTCTTTTTTAGATTTTGAATACTCAGCTGGGGACAAGGGCGTTTCATTTGATGGAGATGCAGACAGAATCGTGTACTTTTATAAAGATAGTGGTATTATTTTTGTTTCTTGCTTTCCCATAGAATTACCTATTTCCTGCCTAGATTTGGCCTCTGTAATTGATGGTGAAATTCGATGGCATATAAACTCTTCCAAGGCGGCAATATAGAACAGATGTAATGAATTTCAGAATCGATCCAACAGTGTCTCCAAAAATGACAAGAGAGTGCCTTTATACTATAGGGCTTAAGGTGAATGATGCAGAAACAGGCACTCATCTGTTGAGAATGAGAGAAAGCAGCAAAAGACAAAAAAATTCCTTCCATAGTGATGAACTGGTTTTAAAAATTTTCTTAGTCCTGTTCTTCCTTGTTGTAGAAATTCTTTTTGGTAGATGTTAAAAGCCACTAATATTTCTGGTTTTAGGAAACATTTTTCATCTGTTAGATGGAGACAAAATTGCAACTTTAGTAAGATCTTTTGTTCAAAGTTATATATTGTTCGTTTTCTTGCTAGTAGTATGCTTACAAATGCTTTTGAAATTGATTAGATACAAGTTTATTTGCGTCTTTATTCCTGAGTGAGCAATCTTCGATCTTAAAGATCATGATGCCAGTCCATGCCCAGAGTCACGTTTTGCTTTCATTACTTTATCCTGTTTCATCCTAAATGAGACATTTGACATGCTTCAGCGACAAGAGACTCTGTATTTCGCACACCCAAATCTTGGACCACCCGTGCAATTCCAAATAGTTAAGAGCAACGTGCGAATTGACGCTCTTGTACCAATTTCTTCCCGGCATGGACTGTGATGCCCGCATTAAAAAAGGTCCCAAAGCTTATGAGGACATGGATACTATATCCTAAAACTTTATCTATTTGTCAGGGCCTAATTTAGAGTGGTCTTGGCTCCACTTCGTGGTCTAGGAAATCTTGAGTGTGGTCTTGGAAATTTAAAAGTGAAGTCACCTTTCTCACTCTCACATGCTTCTTATTTCTTAGAAGTCCTTTTTTGCCTAGGTCTATATATGCTCTATATAAGTTTCATGAACAGTGCAACAAATATTTCAATGTGGCATCAAGCGACGGAAGGCTGCACATGAAATTTTGCATTGCAAGAAGGGCGTCGTTCCCCAAAAAAGCCCAAGTAGGGTGTGGTCAAGCTTTATCAAAGCACAGTGTGCTCTTGGAAGAGTTCCTTAAAATAGGCCCTGCTATCACTGGAACCAGGGACACCGGAACGGCAAGGGGGCCAACCGGATCACTAGGGACTACCATAAGCAAGGAATGTGAGCTGAAAAATTGAGGGCTCTCAAGGCACCTCTTTGAGACATTTTCTTCATATCCCTTAGCAAGGCTATTTCCCTAGCAATCATTTCACCAATCTTCTTTTCAAGTCAAATTTTGCTTACTAAACTTGCTTATTTGATCTACGTTGTGTGATATTTAAGTTTAGAAAGTTCAAAAGAGGACTTATACACCCTCCCCCTACTCCTCAAATGAAGGCAAGAAAGGCCCTTGCTCCTATCTGCCCCATCTCCGGCATCCTTGAGCGAAGCGTCGTATGTTGTTTGGTGCTTTAAGTATCTCCTTTCTTTCAGATTGCTTCATACTTAAAAGAAAAGCTAGATATTGCACAAATCAATCTTCCAAATGGCTTAGGTAAGCTAATTTTGTATACTTTTTGTATTTGCTATCGTAAATATAACTATGATTTCCCTTGATAGTTAACGGAACTTCTTTCTTTATTAAGAAATCGCTTAGTTATGAAATTTCGCGCTTTTGCATTATTACTTACTTGACTTATTATCGAAATTTGAAGAAGTGTCATAAATATAGTGTTGTATTTTTCTGATTGGAAGCCCCTATAGAAATTGTTTCTGCACGTTTCACCCATCAGATGTTCAGCAGCAGATATATTGCGCGGCTGATTGAAGTCGTAAGGTGATTTTTTTATTCGATTTTACCTCAGTTTTCCCGAATTCCTTGGGGCTTGGAGGGTGCCTCTAACAGGACTTTAGTTCTGGCACGAGCATTTAAGACTGGATGCCCTGCCAGACGTCACTAATGGCCTGTGATGGTCCTTGAACCCAGGACTATGTTGGCCTGAGACCCCGTGCACATTGCAACGGTGCAATTTCTGTACCGGAACAGAAGGCGCTACGGTTCAGCCTACCGTCTACACTGTTCCGTAACACTTTCTGCTCCGTCTACAGGAACACTTCCTGTACTTGCTAAAAAAAGCGTAACAACTCCTGTACCGTATCGGTTCACTTCTTGTACCAGAGCAGTGTAGAAGCCTAACAGCAACAGGTTCTGTTACGGATCCATAACGAGGAAAACTTTAGTCTTTGTTTGGCCTATGTGTGGGATGGAGGTTATCAGCTAATCGTCATATCTCATATCACCAGCTTTATCCGCCTGGTACATGCGAATGTGACCTTCAGTATCATGAACTATTCAATGGCCTATGCATCTCTTTCAGTCAAAATTATAATCCTAATTTGCTCGTGGTCTTACTGTCTGGATTTGTCATATCTTTTACACCCTCTTTAGCATATTTGACGGACTCTAACATTTACCTTGTTCATCGCATATATTGCATACATTCTGTGTTGCGGTTGCTTTAGAGTTGAACATTTTAGCCGTATCATAGGCATCTTATTAAACTTTTTGAACTAAGGCCTACAAATTATATGTAATGTCATCTCCCAAGATTCATATTGGCCACATTTCAAACATTTTTCCCTCTAATTTGAAACAGGCCTTGGTGCTAGTTTGAATATAAAGAAACAGTCCCCTTTCTGTTCCACAAACTGAAATAATAATATTGACTTTGATGTTGGCCGACCATATCAAATACGATATGATTTTCCTATTTAGGAGTGTTGTATCTCTTAATTCGTGCAAACTTTTTAACTCTTTTTTTCGCCAAATGTAGTTTACTGGGACAAATGTTTCTACTTTGTATCTTTTCTTCTGTGTAATGAAGAGTTAAAGTCTAGCATTATGCAAAGCAGTGCTTCAAATGGATGACTTCTGCAGAGGGCTCTGCACAGGCCATACAGGTAAGAGCGAACTTGCTTTAGCAGGAGCAGTTGGCATTCTCTATGGTGCCTGTTCGGAGATCTTCTGTGCCATGTTCTGTTCGGAGATCTATGCCATCTTCTATTCGGAGATCTTCTATGCCATCTTCTATTCGGAGATCTTCTATGCAATCTTCTATTCGGAGATCTTCTATGCCATCTTCTATTTGGAGATCTTCTATGCCATCTTCTATTTGGAGATCTTCTATGCCATCTTCTATTTGGAGATCTTCTATGCCATCTTCTATTTGGAGATCTTCATACCATCTTCTATTTGGAGATCTTCTATGCCATCTTCTATTTGGAGATCTTCTATGCCATCTTCTATTCGGAGATCTTCTATGCCATCTTCTATTTGGAGATCTTCTATGCCATCTTCTATTTGGAGATCTTCTATGCCATCTTCTATTCGGAGATCTTCTATACCATCTTCTATTTGGAGATCTTCTATGCCATCTTCTATTTGGAGATCTTCTATGCCATCTTCTATTCGGAGATCTTCTATGCCATCTTCTATTTGGAGATCTTCTATGCCATCTTCTATTTGGAGATCTTCTATGCCATCTTCTATTCGGAGATCTTCTATACCATCTTCTATTCGGAGATCTTCTATGCCATCTTCTATTTGGAGATCTTCTAATCCATCTTCTATTCGGAAATCTTCTATTCCATTCCTTGCAACTTATATTTTTGCAACTACTTGAATATCTCCATCCCTCAGGCGTGGTTCAAACTGCTTATGCAAATGGAAGTTCTACAGAATACCTACAAAACTATATGGTATGTGGATTATGCCATCTTTTTGCTAATGATTAAAATTTTGATTGTTTACTTCTAAAGGTCTCATATGTTTGTTCCCTGGTAAAATCCTAGACCTTCCTTTTTTTAGAAAATTCCCGTTGCGTGCACAAAAACAGGCGTCAAACATTTACATCATAGAGCTCAAGAGTTTGATGTTGGTGTTTACTTTGAAGCCAATGGACACGGAACTGTTAGTGGAATGTATTGTATTTTATTATTGTTGTTAATCAGTCTTATTTATTCAGTCCTCAAGCTTAAATTCTAAGAAATTTATTCACGGTCATGGGGGCATGTGTTTACGTCATCGGACATAATCCTATAATCCACCTTTTCTACCCAAAATCCGTGACCTTTCAAATAGTCCGCTATGATTGGATAAGCCATTATTTTTGTAACCCAATGTAACACGTGCACTTTGCATCGAAAAGGTGGATTTGAATGCATCTTTGTTGTTAATTCTTTTCCTTATTCACTTTTATTTGCTTAGTTCCTGAGCTATATACTCAAACGTTTTGTGATAGCCGCTGCAGATGCATAACAGTTGAACACTGCGAAGAAGGATGAAAAATGTTCTTGTTTTATCTCGCACCACTGAAGGAGCCTCGTGAATGTCCTCTGTGTTGTGAAAAGTTATTTGTTTTAAAGCTCCAGCATCGTAATGACAAAGGAAAGGGTTACTGAGGAGCTAGCCCATAGTGGAAAGCAGGGGGAAAGGGTAAGGAGCACTCTAGAGAACAAAGTGTCCAAGCTTCTTGTTTTCTGCTCATATGATAGTATTAAATATTCTTTCATATTCATTGTTGTTAATAGTTCATTCCTCTTCATAATTCAGGTGATTTTTAGTGACGACGCAGTTTTGAATATTCGAAAGGCAGCCAGTGACGAAGGGTAAGGGGCATAACATATCACGAAAAGTGTTTCTTCTTCGGATGCACTAAGGATGTTCATATTCCAACTGATGAATTTGCATGATCTATATTCTTTCATTTTTGTTTCAGCGACCTACCTCAAAAAAATGCAGCGCAGAGCCTAGCACATTTTATAGACCTAACAAATGAGGTAATTTGCAATCTCCAAGTTTCATATCCCTGTAACGGAGTTGTCATTAAGTTTGGCAGGTCCCAGAGGGGAATCAAACTTGCAAAGATATGACATTTTTTTGACATTATTTGTGGGGATTCAAAAGCTTTTTTGAAAAGTTTTGGGGGTATGAAATCGAAGAGATTATTGATAGTGCTTGTTAAGCTCTACGGTTCAGCAATTCTTCTAAACCAGAAGAGTCTGGAACTGATGATGAAGAATTCTCCATCACTATGGCTGCTTCCTAGCTATAGATCAACAAAGTTCCAGTTAGTAATGGTGTTTTAGAAGAGGAAGAAAGTTTAATAATTGGGTGTATGAAAAATTTTGCCATATTATTGTTGGGATATGAAATCTTTTTGTGTATTTTTTGATGGGGTATGAAAATTTTTGGTACTTTTAATGATTTGCTTGCACCCCGGTACCTGTCACACTTATTGACAGCTCCCTTAGCCATTGGCTATGAACATCATCACTACTATTTGCTATTTTACAATGAAGAATGTTTTGTCTTTTGTGTTTCATATATATTTTAGAGCTTTCAAAACATCACCTATGAATACCAGCCGGTAGAAGTAGTAGCATTCATAATTGGCCACAATTAAATTTTTTAGCTTTCAAAACATCACCTATGAATACCAGCCGGTAGAAGTAGTAGCATTCATAATTGTACAGTTTGCTTCTTCAGCAAATATGTTTGCCACTATTGATGAAGGACCTGCTACCTATCATAAATATTTATAGTAGCAAGTTAAACTTTTACTCTTATTTCCAATGTTTGACTTCTGTAAGACGATGAAGAGAGCCTTAGAAATACTCAGATGTTTGCTTTTCTAGACAGTTGGTGATGCAATATCAGACATGCTGATCGTAGAGTCAATTTTGTACGAACGAAAGGTATGTGGCAAGGAAATTGATCAAGTATTTATCTTGTAAGATGTCCTTATTTGTTGAATCCTTTCATAGCTACTTGTATGCTGCAAAAGTTTGTTTCTTGTCTGACCTAAATAATTAGTATTAATGTTTTCCAATAGAATTATGGATGGAAATATCTTTATAAACTATCTTTCTCTCCATTTTCACTGATTTGGGCGATTTTCCTTTTTGTCTTTCTGCTACAACTCATCCCAGTGTTTTGTGTTCATTCCTGTCATAAAATTTTTCTTTGATAATAGTGGACTTGTAGCAACTGGGATGCATGCTATCAAGATTTGCCAAATAAACAATGCAAAATCAAGGTATATTATTTAGAATATTTGCATCTAAGGATCGTTTGCCAATATGAACGTAATTTTAAAGAATAGCACACCTTTGGTAATTTTTGCTGCAGGAAATAGTGATGAAAAGCTTTTAGTATGCACATTTTGGTAATGATCATTTATGTGTATAGCTGACATTTTTACATCCAAGAGATGAAATAAAAGCAAAATAGTTTTGAAGAGGATTTTCCTGTGTTATTTATGTCAAGTAGAATTTTACATGGTTTTTCAAATATATGTGCAACATTATTTTTCTTGAGAGGCCTTAATATGTAAAATATGATGTGTACTAGAAATAGTTGACCAATAATACCCATACACCAGAATACTTATGCAATTATAGGTGAAGGACAGGACAGTCGTACAGACAACGGATTCCGAAAGAAAAGTATTATCACCTCAAAAGTTACAAGAAGGAATCGATAAACTAGTTCAGAATATCAGCAAAGCAAGGTCATTTGTAAGGTGGGTCTTCTGAATTGTAGTTTTTTGTTATTTCATACAAAATTGGCGATGGTTTTTGTTGTTGGAGATAGAAAATGGAAAGTTGATTTCTGCAAGAAGTCTTTCCAACACAGACGATAGAACAGTGGTTCTTAACCTTTTTGGAGGTACTGAACACCACAAGTTCCACGCATGCGTTCGTGGAACCCTTGTTAGATGGAAAGAGAAAATGTGTTTTTTCACACAAATTCATAACATTTCCATGTAACAATAAACTGTATTCCTGCACCAAGTGGCCAAGCAGATTATTAGGTCATGAATTATATGGGTGGTGTGAGCCAAACTGCCGAACCCCAGAAACTGATTAACCGAACCACTAGGGCTCGATCGAACACATGTTAAGAACCATTGTTTTAGAAGTTTTTTTCTATGCATAGTTGACTTCATAGACCATGAATGAGAAAACAAGTAATATTTGCATTGAAATTTGCTATGCTATAGTCTTTGTATTACTCCCTCCCTTATATTTTGCAAAAATTTCAAACTTTCTTAGTAGCACGTATAATTTTGTTGGGAATATTTTAGTTAGAACAGAAAATGTAGCACCTTGCTTATTCTATCATGTTATCGCTAAATTTTGATAAATTATGGCCTTTTTGTCTACACAAGACTGGATTTTGAGTCTTGATGTAAACAGATTCCAAAAAACTTAAATGAAAAGACGCATCCTACCACATTAACTGCATCTGGATATATATTTCGGTCACTACCCGAAGTTGTAGATATTTTTGCAAATCATGGTCTTTATTATTAGTATTTATAATTCCAACATAGAAATTACAACAATAGCAACAACAACAACATTACGTCAATATTACACTTATTGGAATTTCTTAAGGAGGAAGTCTCCTACTTATTCGAAAACTAGCGTGAGGAGAGCATTCCCTTGTAGTTTAATAGTTTTATGCATCAATAGCAGACGCAAAATTCAAAGCACCGCGTGGCAACATAGCTATATTTATTCATAATACATATTGATATCTGTATTGTTATTTAGGCCTTCGGGAACTGAAGATGTAGTCAGGATTTACGCTGAAGCAGAAACTAAGGTAGAAAATTTTATTGATGATAATGCACAGAATTTTCCAGTCATTCAAGTCTATTTACTATCTTATCATTCAGCACGTTTTCTTTTTTAACTTCATTACTTGCAGTTGAATATTAATATATCATTAGACAGTATGTGTTTTTGAACTATTTGAATACAATTTTCAAATGAAATGAAACAAATATACTTGGATATTATTTATTTCATACGCGACATTTTTATTTATGAAACGATATAAACTCTGGTAGTATGGCATAAGTATTTTTACTTTTAAAAGGAAATGGTTGAATATCTTAGTGCTTCAGTATCTCAACTGGTTTATGACTTATGTGATGGAGTTGGTGCTAGGCCAGAGGTACCTGAGCAGGTAAACTGTGGCACAAAAAGAAAATTTCCTGAAGATAATAATTGAAAATTGCAGATAATTAAATAAACAGTGCTATTATTATTTTTGTGACAGAAGTAGGATTTTAAATAGCTATTTCTAACAAACATTGCAATGATTTTTGTGCGTGGATATTTTGCTAACAATGATTAACTTCAAACTGACTTGAAGCTTATATTATTTCCATTCTAAGAATCATTTATTTAGTTGATCGATGCTATAGCTAATGCTGAGTGGAGTATATAGCTAGTATCTATAAAATTCATTATCTTCCTCATCTTCATGATCATTATCATGATGATCAACATAATCATCATCACCATTGTTATCATCTTTCTATTGATTAACTGCAGGTTGAGTGTAACTACTCTGGCGCCAAATAACAGAGGATATAATAAGGAAGGGGGTTGGTGTTTTTGCTATAAATGGGGGTTGCTAATAGTTGTAGGGGGTCAATGTTCAATAGACAGTATGGGGGCCCAAACATTTCAAAATTATTGCAATTAGTTGCTAACATTATATAACTATAAGGTAAATAGCTTGTTTTTACTTTCTTTGTTGTTATTATTGATTTGCGTTGACAAAGTCAATGTGTTTTCCGTACTTATCCCTTTATAACTTTGAAATCTTTATGTTTGCAACATAGGGGGTTTGATTTTTTCCAAATTGCTTAGTTGGGGGGTGTTCAATAAATGAGAATAGGTGGTGAAATTTTGGAAAATTCTGCAATTGATGGCCACCTAATATTCAGTGCCAAGGAGTAACGCTCAAAATAATTAAGTCACTAAACAGTACCATCACTTTGGAACTATCGATGTTGTTTACACTATGCTTCTTACATTACAAAGAGATTTTGATAACTTCCCCTGTTGAGGTTTAGTAGATATTCTGGTTTCTGCATCTTTTATATTATACATTTTTTATTTATATGAAAATGGTTTATAAGGAAGTAGTACTCTACTGCTCAAAAAGTTAGGAAAGTTCAGTACTGCCATTTTGAGACCTAAGAAAGATTATAAATGTTTAAAATACAATTTGTCTGTGTACAAATACTATGGTTGTTATATAGGCTTTCCTCTAGCAGTTTGACCACTGTAGTTACAAAGATTTATCATAATGGAGCTTTTTCACATTCCATTATTGTGCATGTGGAAAATATTGGAACTCAAAAATTTCTTGCTAAGAAAGTGTTAAGAAAGTTTTGATACTGGAATCGTGAAAAAGTTGAGAAATTTTCACTACTGGGTCGAAAAAACTTTCTTGTAAAATGAAAAACGTGTAACACGTTTTTTTTATAAGAAAAAAGTTTATAAGAAAATGAGGCTCAAATGGTCAAAATCGTAAGAAAATCGCGATGCTCAATTTCCAAAATTTAGTGTTTTTATTGGCCGAAAATCAATATTGTGTCGTTATTGCTTTCAAAATGTTAAAGATGGAATTCAAATTCAAGTACACAATATGAATAACGAAAGTGTATACCACTTTAGCCAGTTTATTTCAGTAAAGTTAAGAAAAACTTAAGAAAATTTCAGGCTCAATTCGGGAAAAGTTAAGAAAATTGAGGCTCAGGCAAAATGACGGTTTTCTTATAAAAAAAAGTGTATTACATATATCATTTTTATGACCTGTTTTGAAAACGGCTTTCCTTACAGCGTTTTCATTCAGAATATTTCATTTGGCCATCCGCTAAAATAAGTTCCACCTGAAGTGCCTTTGATTAAAAATCTGCCAAAACGAATCCCTGCCAAATTTGATTTTTTTCCTCATCCGCCAAAATTGGTCTGTCGACTAACGATCGGTGTGGAGGGTTGCTTGAACCGCCAAGTTATTTGTGCTTTTTCGAAGACTTCATACAGTAGCACCATTTACAGACTCTCAAATTGGTACAGTCAAATACTTGGGTGGGGCATATTCGAAGGGGGGCTAACTCGAGGATGTTTTTAGTAAGTAATGTCGGGGAAAGGCCGTAGGGCCTATAACAAAGCCCCAACAAACGAAAAACTGAGAAAACGGGGGAGTTTAGGTAGAAGGGGAGACATGATCAAGTTTGTTGATGTTATATTTGACAGATGACAAATTGTAGGATTCAGGGAAAGTAGTGGGTGGCAATGAGTTCCACAGGTGAAAAGTTCTTGGAATGAAAGATGATTTGTGAGCTAGAGTTCGTGGATTAGGTAGTGTAACTTGGAAAGGGTGTGAATGGATAGAGCTTCTGGTGGTTCGAACATGCCCCACTGGATCAGGAATAATATTCCTGAGAGCAATGTCCGTGAAAATAGAGGTAGGAAATGGAAATATCTGCAACAAGACGACGATAGGAGAGAGACTGTAGAGCGTTGGTGAGGCTTGGATTGCTGATGAGACAGATAGCTTTAGACTGGACCCTGTCAAGAAGATGGAGAGAAGATTTAGGAGCACCACCCCAGACATGAGAGCAGTACTCCAGAGAAGGACGGTTTTGAGATTTGTATATAGTTAATAGTTGAGAAGTTGAGAAATTGCCACAGGCTCTAGAAAGAAAGCTAAGTTTCTGGGATGCATGCTTTGCAATAGAATTGATGTGGGCTTTCCAAGTGAGACTAGATGAAATAGAAAGATCAAGTTGAGTGAAAGAAGATGAAATGTCCAGTTTATAGCTGATCATGAAAACAGGGGGGAAATCTTGGTGATGTTTACGTGATATGAGAACCTGTGTTGTCTGTTCTTGATTAAACTTAACAAGGTTGTCGGTACCCCACTTCTCTAAATTTTTCACGTCATTGGTCAGAAATGAGGCTGAAGTGTTACGATATGGTGAAATATTAGAATAGGCAAGATGTTGTGGATTGGATGAAAAAGATGAAATTAAATAAGTGTCATCAGCAAAGAGAAAATGCTGGAAGATACAGAGGACAACAGGTCATTTATGAGGAGGATGGTTTACAGTACCTCATTATGCTGTGAGCATGGCTGTGAGGGCGCGAAGCCGCATACAGGTGTCACATGTAAAGAGCAATTCTCAGTAGACAGGTCACATGATATGACTTGCTAGAGCACGGCGAGCACGTGCGCTCGTAGTGTTGTGCAATTTGCGGTGTATGAATGGCCAAAATGTACACCAATAAGAAGACAGAATGCTTTATGTTATCCAATGAACTTCGTTTGTCTAAAGTCCGCGAAAAGACCATCAATAGTGATCTAAGTTCGGCTTTACTCAAATTACGTTGTCGTTGACTCTGTGGAAGCTAAAAGTGGAAAGTGAATATGGAAAACCACCAAAGTCACATAGATAGTTGGAAAACAAAGCCAGTACTAATAGAGGGTGCAAGCAAGAGACTTCTGAAAGGAAAGAGTTTCATTAACAGTTGCAGTTGTGCTCAGAGCTTATCATCGGGACCTGTAAATTCAAATCGTGACTTCCTGTCAGTTGTTGTCAGAAACTCTAGCATCTCAAATGCAGAGGCCTAAAGAGATAACTGATTTTCTGTGCAAAATGGCGTCAATTCTTAGATGATTGTAGAGTGTTCACTATGGTTTCTAGAATCATATATGTGAAACAAAAAGGCACTAGAAAGGATGTTCCCACTATTTAGGCCAGTTGTATTTTCTGTGCTGATTTTATTAAGTGGTATGTCTGCAATATGTTAGAGAGGACAATACTTTATTGCTACCTTGCGAAAGATTGGCGGAAAGTCGTTTAAATACTGTGTGGAAGATTGAAAGTTGAACATTTGCCTGTTATGATGTAATGTTGCATTGAATAGTTTACGTTCTTGTGTTAAAAGGACTATGTAGAACTTTCTCGAAAAATCATGAATGGAAGCCATAGATTAACATTATTATGGATGAATAATTTATATAATGCTTATTTACGGTAGTCAGCGCATTGGAGCCATGGAAAAAACTCATGTAGCAGTTAATGGCTCCGCATTGACTACTTCCAGTGAAGGGATGGAATATTTTCTCATATTTTATGCCATTTTCCTCCCCATCCCAGATTACGTAGAGCTGCTTATTGGTCCCCATTCCAACTCTCCAGAAAATGTTTTCATCTCCCTCCCAATAAACTTGAAAAGAACAAATGGGTTCGAATTTGAGAATATACAGTTTTCTTTCCTAGAAACTAGTTGATGGACATCATTACCCTGAACATGTTCGTTATCCCCCCTGAGTAGTTTAAAGTTTAGTCCCTTTCCATCCCCTTCCCCGTAAGAATTAATCACTAGTCCCTTGGTAGAAAATTCAATCTTGCAACAGACGAAGTGAAGATTGAAATAGCTGCTGTTGAACAGCATGTAAATCCTTTTTGTGTAACCTGTTGTTATTAGATTATACCAAGTATATATTTAGAAATTTCATTCATAGATTTAAATATTTGCGAAGCATGGACTAAAATGTGTTGTTTTTTGTCATTTCTGGCGTGTTTGCCTACCACATTACTAGACAGCCTAAAAGTTGAGAAACTATTAGTACTATAAGAAAGAGCTAAGAAACTTTAGACAAATAGCACATTAAAGCTGTTATATAATGCCCGCTGCGCGTGCATATCTGCAAATTAGCCTTGGAAAGACAAGAAGTACCCCCACTTTCATGCATGAAT
>OLMO02000297.1:14750293-14860481 GCA_900291935.2 Cassiopea xamachana
CAACATTCAGTATATTTATCATATCAATGCGTAATGATCTGTGGTGAGGCTGTGGTGCTGTATTCTGTAGTAGATGGCTTGCTCTCGAAGGACAATTACATGTCTGCAATAGTCGTGAGTGTTATTCAAATAGACGTTACAGAAGTCCACTTTGGAATTATTGCTCATTGGTCTATACTGCAAAATATAATGGACAGAGCAGAAGATATTCTTTTGCCTAGCAGAATCATTGCTCATTGGTCTATACTGCAAAATATAATGGACAGAGCAGTAGATATTCTATTGCCTAGCAGAGTTATATTGGAAACTATATATTTTATCATTTATGTCTTACTCAGTGCTTCTCTATTGTTTTTGTAAAATTCGTTATGGACAGGGAAACTATGCTGTGTACCCATACTCACTGTAAATACTATTATTACCTATAAAGGTTTTTTAAGTATACCTGTTACCTAAACAGACACATCCAATAAGAACCAGAAATTACTCTTACCCCTCACTATCTGTGTTGCCTATGACAAAACTGTAAAACGTAGCTAGTGATATTGTAATTGAAATCATATTTAGTATTGGACTGCACACCAAAATCTACACATTGCAGTAGCACTGAGAAACTCAAAAGTTAGAAAATAAGCTCAGACACTTTTGCATACAAACATAGGCCATGAAGTTATAAGCCAGAATCCAGCAATTATGAAAATCATAAATTTTAAAGAAACAAAATGTATAAAATAAAGCTGATGAAATTGCCTATTCATTTATCTATTTATATTTATTTTCAGTGAACCAGATTGTAAACAAGCTTTAGCTTAACTCTGTTATTCACTTTAAATATTGAATACATACATACATACATACATACATACAAGCCTGGGCCTGGCCAAGTGTGGTGTGACTGTCATACTTACGTCATGTCCTAGCCCTAATGTTTGATCTTAGCCATTTTGGCTTTTCTCTATCACTTTGAAATCAACAGGCACGTAAATAGTTTTAGAGAAGAGTGGTTCGCCATTTGAGCTGGTAAAACTCGGGCAAACTTAGTGTACATGCTGATTAAGTGTGTACTTGTGTACTAATCGTGCTTGCCACAGATCTTGCACAAAAAAGGGGTCTACAGTATGCAGTCTGGGACCCATTGAACTATGTATTAAGTTCAATGGCCTGGCCTACAGAAGTTGTTTAAAGTGCAGTGCAAGGATTACAGCGCTGCCACTCTAGGACTCACCTACTGCGCATGTGCTTTCTCCCTTCTTTACCCATGTTTTCTTCATTTCCCCCTACATTCCCCAATTTTTTAGTTGATTTCCCTACAGCTCCCCTATTAATAACATGGGAACAACTTGAATGACTCGGAATATAGAGGTAACTCACAGTTTTGTTCCAATTCTTTTAAATATTTTTGCATTTTTTCACTCTATTTGCTTCCTTTTTGCATATTGCAATACAAGGTGAAATCACTCCCAATGAGATTAATGGAGGAAAGGGAAGAAACGTAAGAAAGACAGGACTGTCACGATACCACCTTTTTCTTCATTCATTTATAGTACAATATTTCTTTCTTCCTCTTACTCTCAAGTGCCAAATAACCACCCACCCCCGCTTATCACTTTTTCGATTTGTCCAGCCCCCGGACCTTATTAGGACTCCCCGCTTTATTAATTTTAAGGAAATTGACTTTTCTTTACAAACCTCTCAATTAATATCCTTTCGTTGTTAGTACTAATCACGATCAATTTTCATGGCAAAATAGCATACTGCTGTATACATAATAGCTTTATACTTTCTGACAAACTGTTTTTGTTCTTTCCGTCTTTGTATAATTGTCATACTGCTAATTTATAAATGTAAGATTGGAGCTATACATGGAAAATTAGGACAGATAAAGTAGCTTGCGAAAGTACTTGTATCTTTTATTAGGACGTCTCACATTTAGTTATTTGGTATTTAGACTCACAGTGCTTGTAGAAGACTGTAGAGGTCTATTTAGTATTGCGTTGGTGTATTAGGTATTTGGACTCTCAAGGCTTGCGAAAGGTAGAGAGGGCCGTCTCATAGTAGTTATTCGTGAGATACGTCGAGGCTCGACTGGAAATGAGCCAACAGAATCATTATAGTTTCCAGGAATTGTAAGCATATGTATATAACGGTAGTTTCTATCCATTAAATTGGAAGAGGCACGTATATGTCCAAAAGTATTTTATATTGGTCATTAAGAAATAAGTTAGGTTAGATATAAGTAATACAAACGTAGTAATTTCGTGAAGCTAGGCATACCATAGGAAACCCCGTAATACTGACTGTGCATTACGCAGCATCACATTCTATTGTTTAGGGATTAAGGATTATTTACCCTTGCGTCATACACGACTAGACTAGGATAATAGAATATACTAATGTTACCCTTCTATTGTATTTTATGCTGAGTAACGATTACTCTTTGTCGGCAAATATGCTGATGCATCCTAAATCAGTATTTCTACATTATTTAAGCGCATCCCTCGTAGAGAACTAGGATTAAGGAGAACTAGAGAATTAGAATTAGAACTATGTGAATCATGAGTTAGAGTTTGTTGGTTCAAGGGCAGGGACACGAGTCACCTAGCCGAGCCATTTATACAGCGAAGTTGGAATGAAGATAAAAGTTAATAGCTATTAAAATATTTACCACAGCACGAAAAAGCGGCAACATTCTTTTGACATACTTAATAGCCTTTTTCGTCCGACACTCATCAGAGTATAAAAACGTCGGATAGTGACCTAAAAGTTAACCGAAATATATATCCAGATGCAGTTAATGTGTTAGAATGCATATTCTAGTAATAAATCTTTTTTAACTGATTTCTTAATTTTGATGTCTAAGATTACTTTACTGCTTGGAGTTGAATACCATCTAAATCTAAATAGGCAATATGATCACGAAAAAGCCCAATCAGATGAAATTAACAGGTTGCAATCTTTTCTTGAAAAAATTCAGACAAGTCAAGAGTTGCCCATCCAATGCTTCTTAAATTTCTTGCGCTAGGTTTCTTTTAAACCTCTTTCACATCACACAGCGCACATAGGTTGCAGCAGTATATTGCATCATTTCTGTGCTCTTTTCTGTTTACGAGTTGTAAATATTTGCTTAAATCTAGCTGTTTTTAGGCCATGTTTTCACCTACTATAGGGGAATTCACCTACGAATGGCAGCCACAGGGCTGTCCCAGTAGTTCTTGTGATAATCAACGTGGATTTTTCCAAGTACCAACAAAGTAATACCACTGTTTCTGTGCAAGACAGCTGAGACAATAACATTGTGGTTCTGAATACGTCGAGTTCTTGAAAAATAAACTTGATGTTTACTGTACCTAGCCTATCCCTGAGACAAAAAAGTTAGTGACGCATTTGAAACTAAACACTTGTCTTGTTTCATTCGAAAAAAATGAGCATTATCAGCGAGAACGAAATTGAAAACATTGAGTAAGAATGTAATTCGAGCTAATCAAAAAGTTGATAATTGCTAATTATTAAGTTAATCAGTGCTAATTATTTTCAGAACAGAAATCGTGAAAAGCATGTTGTTCATATAACTATCAGAAATCTCATTTGTTCTCTAGTTCAAAATAAATTATCAAATTGCGCCTATCCGCTTGCATTATTAATCCGGTATTATCTGCGAATGTATGAAACTCAAGCTCGCTTTCTTGTTGCTGTCATCTTCAAGTTTTGAGGCTTATCTTTTATTGACTTTGCCATTTTATTATCATATTCTGAGCCTTTTAACAATCTTTGCTCAATTAAAAGTGATTCATTATTGATAGACCCAAGTTAGAAGTACAACAAACGGTAGAATAATCTCGAGGTATCATCCCTTCAGACAGGACATGGTTCACTGAGATGCAAACATGGATTTGTTTGATAGATAAGGATTATAGAAAATCCGATGAATCCATTGCTGAAACGAAGGGAAGCTTTATCCGCGGGCGGTCAGTCAGTTACCCATTGCGAAAGATGCTTTTTGTTGATTCAAAGTGTGCGATTTGCTTGTTTTTTTCAAAGATAAAACATTCCACTGGTGATGAACTTTACCATTCAGGTGATGAAGGAGTGTGTTTAATGGCAATGAGTTCAAATGGGATCGAAGGCAAGCTATGAAATCTTTTTACTTAATTTGTAATATGTCTGAGATAAGGAGATGTTGCTTCATACGATATCATGAAGGTACGGCAGAACTCTTATATCATATATGTTCAAAGAATGCTCTAGTGTTGTTCCTTTGAAAATTTGGAAGTTGAGATTTTGGGAAATTGCAGATAATATAGATTCAAAGGTATTTTACCTATTTGATAGAATTGATACCTTTAAGTCATGCAAGGTTTTGAAAACATTTACAGCTGATATAAGTGACCAGATATTAGCTTAGCGACATTGCAATGAGTCAACAATTTTAAACTTATATCGCTTCATCCAATCTGTTTTTAATTTAAGCAACTAATGTCGTAACTACAGTTGCTATCTTTCAATAATAATTTGTGAAAACTTTCGTTTGCAAAGCAGTTTCAAAACATGGACGCAGAAATCTGCGAAAATTCAAGCAATTGCCTTCGCTTTTCATGGATTTTGAACTCTGAACACCTTAACGATTATCCCCCATATATGTGCAGTAATGTTGAGACGCTTTATAAGGAAGGATTTATGAAAGAATAGAAGCAGAGGCAAGCACGATCCGACACCAATTCATAATTGCGGAGGACTTGCTCAGAAGAAGCTCTAGTTCAAGGAATGTGAGTTGAAATTTTGGAAGAAAAGCACTACGAGCAGCTAACGCATCAATATTGTCTTTCAAAAATTTTAAGTTGAAGCCCTAAGTTGAGCCCACGTGACACCTAAATAAGTTTTGCTGCCGGTCTAAATTAGTTTATAGCTGATGTAAAGAAGCGAAAACATGAATACAATTTGAAGGTTATCCGTTTTATATCTTTAATGTTTAACCATTATTCCACGAGTTCTCTTTGAGATGCACTTTGCAGCGCGTTTCCATGCACGATATTTTGTTTTGTGAAGAGGAGCAATTCCTTCTAATTTCTGAACTTCTATGTAATGAAACTGATAATAAAGTATTAGCGGTATTTTGCTTTGCATTTCAAAGTAGAGCAAAATTTGTAAACATCTTTGAAGTGGATTCTGGATTCTTGCAAAGTGATTGTTGGCTGAAAAGAGAAGATCAAAGAACATATTTAAAATGCTATTGAAAACAACTGCAAATATAGTTATAATGTCATCTACGTGAATTTGGAATTGTAGACAATAAAAGCTGGGAGACTGTGCAATATTGGTGTTTTGTTGTAATGAAGTTACTGGAGACAGAAGTAGTGGATCACAGATTGAAAATAGTGAAGCGATATAAGAGAATACATACGCTAGAAGGAATGACACATTGGAAAATAATCTTTATACATTGGCTGTTAATGTCGCAAATGTGTTTGGAGAATTTTTGAATTTATGTATTGGGAAAATATCTTGCGTTCTCAAGTTTTTGACCATCTTTTGCTTGAAAGTCCATTTATAAAGTGGAACTACTTTAACCGCTCTTATTTAAGAATGGAGCGAGATACCATAGTGGTTAGAGCGCATGCCTCCCATGCGGAAGGTCTACGGCTCGAGCCCGACTCGATGCCCTGACCGAACGCTCCCTCATTGTTCACCCAGCAGCAAATAATGGGTACCCAGTGGGAACACTGGGGGGATAAAGGCGGCGAGGAAAGGAACTGGCCACC
Source organism: Cassiopea xamachana (assembly GCA_900291935.2). Taxonomy (NCBI): domain Eukaryota; kingdom Metazoa; phylum Cnidaria; class Scyphozoa; order Rhizostomeae; family Cassiopeidae; genus Cassiopea; species Cassiopea xamachana. The sequence goes on from OLMO02000297.1 coordinate 14,756,050, forward strand.
CTACCTCACATGCCGATGGCTCAGGACAAGTGTCCTCTCTAACAGGCACTCCCCTACGTACCAAACTATAAGGGACTACCTCATTTAAGAATACGAAACATTTTACGAGGGCAAACACTGCCAAGTAGGCCAAGCGTTCACTCAATCTGATTATTTTATTCATTGGCTTGAACAAACAGCGGAAAACTTTGAGCGCTCTGGACAATTAACTTCAGAATTTTTTGTAACTGAAAGTGCTTTCTTTATCTATAATACTTTGATCTTTTTATCAATAAATAATTAGTGTAGTATACTTTGTGGTATTGATTATAGCAACCAGTGTGAGGAAATTTTGCATAGAAGACACACTTTTGACCTTATTAACTTTTCAATCCTGCTTTGCATCACGTATCTCTACCAGCAATAGCATTTGCGACAGTAAATGCTTGACAATGTTGTAATAATTGGACATTAAGTACCTCTGAGTTTTTTTGAAAAGATTGCGCTAGTGATGAAATTGCGAATGTGGGAAGTAAGTGTAGAGAATTAGGCCATGCTAACTACGCTTAGAGTTTTAATGAGCTTGGAATTTACTACGGAATCGTTTTGGCATAAGTTTTATCGAAGTTCTATATCAGATAGAACAATTTAATTCCTTTGGGTTGCAACCACTGTTTGGTATATCTTGTAATTGCCTCTTTGTTACACCTTGGATCTTTACGTTTTGGTTAAGCTTACTGAGGCATAGTATACTGGATCCTGAAGCAGGAACTAAGCCATAGAAAACAGCTTTGGAAGAAGTGTTGTTATGCCTTTTGCAGTAAATTTGCGTGCTGTTGCACAATCTATTCCAGAAACATTTAATATTTGAGATTTATTATGTATAATTAAATGACGAATAAGTGCTCCTTGTGGTACTCAGTACCTACTTGTAACTTTGTATTTGTCAATATAACCAATAAAAAATAACAAATAACACAATATATAATATAATAGAGTAATAATACAATACATTATGAATAAACGTATATTATATTATGTTTACATATTTTATATATAATATAATATTACCAATGAACTTAAGATCTTCCAAGATCATAATCGTTAAGTTTAAATGTGAAATAGTATATTGAAGTCTTGTTTTTCAAAGCAGCATAGTTCTCTGTGTTTCATGTTTGTTGTTTTGAACTCAAAACAAGAAATATCAGTTAGAGTGAAAGCAGCTGTTCAGAGGTGCAACTATGCTACTCGGTTGCTATGCTACTCAGTTGCTATGTTAAAATTAGGGAAATTTCTCTATCAAATGAGCCTCCATTGGAAACACGTTAGCCGTATTACGCTCTTTTAAAACAAATCTCAATTGATTGACAGACTCTTCAAGTAATATCGCTAAGTTATTTTTGGAACGGAGCAGGTTGTAATGTCTCTCAATTCTGTTTTAGAGCAAGGATTGGGCCGAAGAAGGAATGCATATGAACTCATCCGTTAGAGTGTAGCAGGTATCGAAGACTTTTTCAATGGAGGAAAATGCAGATATCAAGGTATTTGGGAAGGAATGGGAGGCGGAGTATTTAGAAGAATATGTGAAGAAATACTTAGAAGATTATGAAGAATCAACTAATGATACGTCAGAAGAATCAGATGAAACCCTCATTGACTGGGATTTTGAAAAAACAGGTAATATTAGGAGTATGTTCCTTAGCATATGAAAGTAGTTGAGATAAATGTTTGAAAATTTTGATCACTTGAAAACAATACGTGAGAACAATGCTTTCTGTGAAAAGCGGAGCCTGTGCATAACAAATTTTTCTCACGATCTTTGCGTTGTAATTCAGGAAGCTTTCCTCTTCTGTTTTCTTATTCTACGCTTTGTAGTTAGGGAAGTTTCGATTTGCCACCTTAGATGTCACAATATCTGTTGATTCATAGCTTTTATCAGATTTAACTTAAAGATGCAGTTGTTGTACCACAAAAACATTTGATACATTTTTAACAATAAATAAAAATGGTTTGTCTTCTTTGATAATATAGGATGCATGTCAACAGAACTTAAAAAACTTGTCTCTTCTAATTCCGTTTGATAGATATCAGCAGAAAAAAGTACCTTTTCTTCTTTAATGCTATTGAATACATGTCAACATAACTTTTAAGACTTGCTTTATTCAATACCTTTGATGCATATCAAAACAACTTGAAAGGCTTGTCTTTTGTAATGCTGCTTGATACATGTCAACTTGGCCAGGATTTCGTGTCTTGTATAATACCGTTTGATTGATATCAGCGCAACTAAAAGAGGCTTGTTTTCTTTAATACTTTTGAAGGTATTTCAATATACTTTGAAACTACTCGTATTCTTTGGATTTTTGATTAAAAATGGCCGAATTCAAGAGTTCCATTGCATTCATTGTTCGGTTACTTGCTAACCATTTTCATGTTTAAAGTTCATGATAATATTCCCCTTTTAAATTTGCATCTAGGTCGAAGAATCAACGTTTTGGCTGATTTTTAGGAGCTTTCCAGCAAATAATGATCGCAAATTTTTGCATTCTGTTTATAACGGCCATGACTTGGTAGCTTTTTGTGATTGAAAGCAAATGAACAGAAAACAGCTTCCCTCTCAGTACTGTGATAAAGGACAGGATTTGCTGTGAAGGATTTAAGAATGACAGGGTTTTTAGAGGTCCAAGGATTCATAGCTTCACTTCAGGCAATCGAGACTATCACTAGTAATCAAGCGCCTCACTTGGAGATGAAAAATTTCCATGACAACTGATTTTATGCACTGTAGAATGTGTTGTAATGAGTGAAAGATTTGGCTGAGAAATTCTGGCCTTTCAAATAGTGCCACTGGACACTATATTCCTTTCAATTAGTACTCTGTAGAGGTCACAGGGATGCTGTGGTAAATTCAATATGATTTCAATGTTTTTTCAATGTTGGTCGGTTAGTATCAAATGTTATAGCTGGTTATGAAATTTTTTTCAGTTTTAAGTTCACATATTGTTCCTATCATCAACTAATATATGATTAGTATAAATTATAGAAGCAAACTTCAAAATTCTTATTTATACTCGTGTTCCGAGACATAAGAGTTGACTAAGCGAAAGTTCTGAGGTCTATAAGAAATATTGTAAATACAGACCTAAAGTAAAAGTGCTATATTGCTGAGAGTCATGTTCTTCGTTCTTGAGATCAGAAAGAGTTGATAGATTGTGGATTGGTAGTGTTCCAAGCAATTGCGAAATTAGCAATTTTGTTTTCTTGAGGTCTGTGAATAATTCAGGGAAAGGTTTGAAGCTAGATCTTCTTAGTAAGATACTTCTGGGACTTTCTTCTCATCAGCTGTAAATAATAAGGAAGTGGAACGTGTAGAAAGAAAGAAAGAAGAAAGATCCTTGCTTTGAATGATGTACGCTGAAAATATGCTTGTATTTGATGCCTTACAGGAGCCGATCAGTATAAAATTTATCAATATTAAAGTCATTAAACTCTGAAGATGCTATGGAAACATCCAGCAAATGGAATGGCAAATTTTGACAGGTGGCTTTGAAGATTGCTTCTGTTGAAGATTTTTATGATGTTTGAGTTCCCGAATTAATCATTTGTCCAATAGAAGCGTTTAATTTAAGCTTGCTCCTTATTTAAGGCTAACTTCAGTTTCATAATCTAGTACGCATACGCAGCCACGTTTGTTGCATAATTATGCAAACATTTGTAGCCGAACTGTGTTCAAAGAACAAGAGAATCACAAATTGTGCTCTTCAGGCTAGTGATATATGAATTAAACTGCTAACAGCTATAGATTTAGCAACTGTAGATATTATTAGACATTCTTTAGGATTCTTGATGAAATTTCAAACTGCACCATTACGAACACAGGGAAGAATTGTACGAAATGAGAAATCAGAAATTGTGGCTGGAGTAGAAGTTTTAGTCAAAGAACAAGAATTTTGCAGAGGAATTGGTTGTTTTTGAACATATTGAACTGTCTTATGCCATTCATTCATGCAGCATCTGCATCATCTGCATTCATTAAATTATCTTTTTCAAATAATGAGAATAGACTTATATTTATGGCTAACAATGCAGCACTGCTATTTCCACGGAAGATCAGACTTTCTCAAACAACATTCCATATGATCTTAGGATACCGAGGGATATACAGCCATGTGCTTTTGTCTAGACCTTAAAATCTGTTTGGGATATTACACAAATTTCCACTGAGATAATCGAACTCTTTTGCTGCATGGTTCTGTTCCGGATGAATGGCGCAACGGGAGGATTGCAATTTGGAATTGTATCTCGGTGTTATTTCATGAAAAGCGATAGCTCTTTGAACTGGTTCTTGTCAATAAAGGCGTCACAGAATAGTGTAAATATGTGTCCTAATTTAAAGAGAATTCTTCATTCTCTTGCCACTGTAATTATCACCAATATTTATGGCCTAATTTTTAATGTGATTTGTTCATTTTACATATTCTTGAGTTAATACCATGAATGAGAGTAGATTTAATCGGATTTTACTCACCAATCTCCTACATTCATCGCATAGAGTGCATTATTCAATATCGATTTAAGTTATCGAAATCTCCATAGTTTAAGCAAGTGGGGGTCATCATTTTACCCAGCTAACAGATTTTGTCAACAAAGCATATCCTGGCAAGGAGGCTTCTTTGCCAGCATTCCTTGAGAGTTGTACTCCCTGTGAAATCACCGTCCAATATTGAGTTTAGCACAGCGCAAGTTTAGACTTATAAGATTGTAATGATCGGCAATAACAATCGGGATTCTTAATCTTAGAATGAAGCATACTTCTAAGTTAGGATAGACGCTTTTGGATTATACTAGATTACACTTGATGCTCGTCTATTCATGCAGTTGGTACGTCGTATTTCTGCGTACGAGGGATGGCCTCAGGAGAGAGTTACGTTCAAGAAATTCCTGGCGTCACCCCAGCTACGTTTGGCTACGTTAGTCTCCAAAATGCTGTAGACTTATTACATACACATGCAGATATATCCTCTGCGCTTCCTTTGTCCTAATGTCTACAAAATGTTTTTTGTTTTAGCTTTTTTGCATTTGTTACAGAAAATTATTTTTTTCTATGTATGTTTTCTTAAAACCAACATATTTTGGTCCATCTCCTTCTTTTCATCTCCCATTATTTTTTCTCTTTTTCATGTTCATTTTTATGGGCATTTGTGTCGCTAAAGGCATTCTCCGTTTGCTGTATAAATAGCCATATTTATCCAAATTCATATATTCATTTTTGTTTTCCAGTTTCTGTGTCTTTGTATGAGATACAGTAGACTCTTGTTTCACTTAGTACGCCTGTAGGCCTAGTTGCTAATAAGACTCGCTGAAGCAAGTAGATTGATTTGGAATTTTTTACATTTCAACGCGCGTGGATGTGAATGAGCTCATCTTGCTGCATGCAGCATGTTGTGTGGAGTTTTTCAGATTCTCTTTCATTTTTAAACAATTTAGATACTGAAATAATTGACCTTTTATGTGCTGTTTTCTCCAACGCTTTCAAAAAGGAGGATTCTTTCATTTTAGGGATTATATGAATTGATTTTGGGAAAAAGTCATTTTGGTAGTTTAGTTAATGTTGCTAGACTGAGTAATTTTCTACCAAATTTTCTCACTTTCTCCATATATTTATGGTCCAAGATGTATAATTAGGACTGGACAATAGCTAAATTTTTCAGCGTCCAACATTAGTAATATAAGCTATTGCTCATTTATTTCCTGAGGCAAAACTTAAGTCTGTACACAATCACTGTTTGCATGTTTCAATCTTTGTAAGCAGATGTTTCTAATCGTAAGCGTGCACTTGGGTGTGCAGTTATAGTGAACTATCACCACAGTTTCTCAGCTTATGTAATCTATTGCGTATATATCTGCATTGTGTATATAGCTGCATTGCGTATATATCTGCATTGCGTATATATCTGCATTGCGTATATATCTGCATTGCGTATATATCTGCATTACGTATATATCTGCATTGCGTATATATCTGCATTGCGTATATATCTGCATTGCGTATATATCTGCATTACGTATATATCTGCATTGCGTATATATCTGCATTGCGTATATATCTGCATTGCGTATATATCTGCATTGCGTATATATCTGCATTGCGTATGTATCTATTGCATATATATCTGCATTACGTATATATCTGCATTGCGTATACATCTGCATTACGTATATATCTGCATTGCGTATATATCTGCATTGCGTATATATCTGCATTGCGTATGTATCTATTGCGTATATAGCTGCCCTGATAAAAACGATCAAGTGTTATTGCTGAATAAAAGGGTCTTTCAATCTAAACAAGCATGTTGGTATAGCTTGCAATGTACATCTAGGCCAATCTTCTTACCCTACATGTAATTTTATCTACTCTTAGGTGCCAAATAAACGTTCCCCCGTTTATTAATTTTTATGAAATTATCTTTTGTTACAGACCCCTCATTTCATTTCCTTTCATTGTTAGTACCATTTACGCCCAATTTTGATGGCAAAATAGCGTACTGCTGTATATATTTAAGTTCTATGCTTTATGACAACCTGTTTTTGTTCTTTTCGTCCTTGTATATTCACTTAAAACCTTGTTTCAAATTCCAACCTCCCCATTTATTTTGACCCCTTTTTATTAAATTTCGGAATTTTTTTCTACCCCCATGTTCATCAGGACCCCCCGTTTATTTGGCACTTGAGAGTAGTCTCCAATGTGTCATTAACTTTTTTGTCTCAGGGATATTACAGGTACAGTAAACATTAACTTTATTTTTCAAGAACTCGACATATTCATGTGCTTTTATCTAACTGCTTAGAATTGTACATAGTTTTAATGCGTAGCTTCATTTAGATTAGCCTATGATAGAAGTAATAACTGGACGGAGTTTTATCGCAGAATTGTAGCCTTTTTCAAAATAATGAATGTTAACAACAATCGAATTTATAATTCATCATCATCTGTTCAAGATCTAGTTGAACGAGAAAAACAGTGGCTGAAGTCGAAAAGACGAAAGAAAGTAAAGAAGCATCTCAACAATATGGTGAATTATTCAACTTTTCACGGCTTGCAATTTTGCTTCAAGAAAGAGAGTCCTCTACGTAGAACAATTTGGATCATGCTGTTGCTTGTGTGCAACGGTTTATTGATTCAAAAGATGTTTGAAAGTACACAGAATTATTTGGACTATCCATTTAGCACAGCGAAATCCGTGAAATACAACAAAAGTTTAGCATTTCCTGCTGTATCTCTTTGCAACTTGAATGACATGAGAATCTCACAAATGTTGGGGACTAAACTTCATCAAGCGATAGTGAGAAGGGATCGTAACTTATCTGGGCAATTAAGTGGCGATGAATACACGAAAACGATAAGAAATGCGAATCACAACTTAAAAGATATGCTTTATGATTGCACAATAGATGGAAGAAAATGTTCGCCACGTGATTTTTTACAATTTTATCACAAACAAGGTGACAAATGTTTTACGTTCAATTCTGGAGCTCCAGGCTACAAATTTTTTCAAATCAACAAAATTGGCCCCAAACACGCGCTTGAACTTACAATTCACATTGAATTCTGGGATTACTACCTTGATGCCGTGCAATCAGGTATGCACGTGATTCTTCATGGCCAGGAAGAAACGCCAGTGAAAATGCAGGGGATCATGGTCCCACCAGGATACATTACTTATGTTGAAGTCAAAAAGCAGATGGTATGTGATGAATTTTTGTAACCATGTAGTTTTGTCTTTTGAGGCCATGGAAGATCCTAACCTTTTCCCTTGTATTGTTTCTTGTTCTCATACTTTTTATGAAATAGATTTCTATCAGATTTGATGAGAGGTGCATTAAAAAGCAGCAGCAACAACAACATGTCTAATGACACATTTTGGAACAATAGAAGAACAACTTGAGCTGTATTTAAAAGTCCTGCCGTTTTTGAGAATGCTTTACTGAGCCATTTTTAGAGATTATGATATTAACCGAATGTAAATCTGTTTTGTTTAGAAAGTTCCTCTCCAATTAGCATTTAGTCATCAATTGTGTATACAAGAATTTTACTAGTTGAGTTAGAATTCTTGCTTTGATGATGAATATGATCATTGATGGCGCCAGAAAAAATTGCTAGGGGAGCTAGAGTTGTCAAAGTGCCGATAATGAGCGGTGTCCGAGAATCTTTGCAGACAATGCCTATCGTATTGCCTAAAAGGACTGAAAAAAGGTTACGGATTCTATGAAGTGCCAACGGTGCATGGAAATTTAGGTGCAGACGTGGGGGCTAGCAACAATATTAGAGGGCTACAGCCTCCCTATCGCCCCGCTGGCGCCATCTCTGATTATGATGAACATCACGTAGTAATGTAAATATCTACGAACCTTGCAGAGAAGGAATTTGCCAAGCCCATATAAGACACAGTGTGGAAGCCTTCAATTGAAGTATTTCAAAGGGTATTCCATGCACTTGTGCTGGCTTGAGAAGCTGACGGATCACGTGGTCAGCCTCTGTAACTGCAAGGATTGGTTTATGCCAGGTACGTGCTCTTGTTTCTATTACTATCAAAAACTATGGATAGCCAAACATGAAATTCTTTTCAAACGTTGTCAACCAGTTTTCTGCTATGGAGTTAAAAAGAATTGCCTAGGACATCATTTTAAAAGTAATTTTCTTGTTTCATTACCGCTATTTTCTATTCATTCCGGATCCACAATTATTTGAAATATTGTGAACTTTCAGGTGATTACAAAGTTTGTTCGCTCAAGGTGTTGCAGGCTTGTCTTTGGCCAAACTGGGGTAAACTCTTACGCAATTTTAGCTGTCAATGTCATGATATTTATAGTATAGATTTTCCTATATCATACATACAATTGTGGGTGAAAAAGGCTATAGCAGCTTCTTTAAAGATTTGAAGACAAAGATGACGACAAAAGAGGTCTCCGTCATACCCAGTAATTTCACGTGTATGACGAAGTTTTAACAGGTTATCTTGATGTCGTTGTCTTTATCTTCAAACGTGAAACTATGTACTTAACGCATTAATTTTCAAAGTCTATTAAAATCTAAAAAGTCTAGTAACATCTACATAGTCTCTTGAAATCAAGAACATTATTCCTGATCCAGTGAAGCATGTTCGAAATCACACCCTGTCCAAGTTACACTACCTAATCCACGAACTCTATCTCACAAATCATCATTCATTCCAAGAAATTCTCAGCTATGGAACACATTGCCGTCCACTGCTTTCCCGAATCCAACAACTTATCATCTATCAAATTTAACATCAACAAGCTTGATCTTATCTCTCTGTTTACTTAGTCTTTCTCCTTTTTCTTTGTTTTCCTTTGTCAAAGCATTGTTATAGGCCTAAAGCCTTTCCCTGTCACTACCCACTAAAAACAAAATAGTCTAGTAAAGCTGATATTAAAGTATAAAATCAAAGAAAAAAAAGTAGCTATAGCCATGTAATTCTGCATTTTTCGTAACTATCATTGCATCAATAGAAAGTAAAAGCATTGCGATGTCGACATATTAAGCGTCTAGTTTTAGCTTTCATGTTTAGATCTTATACCATATCGATAAATGAGTTGTTATCATTTCCAGTTGAATTTGATAGACTCAAAAAGTATTCTTGTCCTCTGCCATGTTTAATTGAGAGCTTCACAACCAAGACTTCCATCTCTCGTTTTCCAACAAATGAAGATGCAACCGCCATTTCTGATGATTTGAAAATGAATGGAACTCGAGCGGAGAATCATAAATTTTTGAGGTAGCTCTCGACTTCATCTTTCAGCTGTTTAATGCTGGATATTTTGAATATTTGTTGCCATAAGCATTTCATGAACATTTAAACTTACGCACAAGGATGTCCATGCTTTTAAAGTTTTTTCTTCACAATAAGGCATTAGAAATGAGCAGAATCTATCAGGCAGCAAGGATTTGTCTTCAGCTTTATGTAAATGTGAATGGTTTTTTCTTCTTCAGTTAAGGAAAACTTTGACGTTTTACATGACTATCACAGACCATGTGTATGGAATCCCTTTTGGATTAAATCTTGCTTTTTTGTCCAGGGACAACTTCTTGAAGATCATGGTATACTATGGTGATCTTAGCTATGAATACTTGGAGCAGAAGCCGACTTATGATTTGCTAGTATTTTTAGGTACGTCTCTCTTGTCTTATTTTTGATAATATAAAGAAAAATTTCTTTTAATTGTATTTGATTCTAGTTTTGCAATAGTTTCAGCTTTGCAAGAGCAATAGCAACCATGAAATTATTTAAAGTTCCTTCGACTCGCATCAGATTTTTTGATATTACACAGATTTTCTGTTTTAAAGTCGTCAATGTTGGAGTAGTAACTTGATTCTAAAGACCGACATGGTTCCCTAAATGTTCTTATTTCTTTTCTCCTTGATCTTAAGCACCTTAGAGACTCTGGTTTCTTTTCTCCTTGATCGTAAGGACCTATTCTTTTATCAGACTAATTAGATTTTGGTTTGTTCAAGAAAGGGCTTAGTTTATACCATTTTCTTCAGAAACAACAAAAAATGATATTTTGGTTTTATACATTAAAATGCTTGTTTTGACATTTCCAAATCAGCGTTTCTTAGTGTAGGAGTTAAATCAAATGTTTGCTTTGTCGGGTTCTTTAGCGTTCCTAGGCCGTTAGGTTTTTCTTGATTCTTTCATTCCATGCTAGGCCCATTTTTTACAGCACATGTTATAGTAGAGTGACTTCTTTTCTTTTCAGGTGACATTGGAGGTCAAATTGGCCTATTTGTGGGTGCAAGTGTTTTGACATTCTTTGAATTTATCGATTGTTTCTTTATGTGTATACATGCAAGATTTTTTGAAATTTTCAAGCCCAGAGAAACGAGACTTTAAAAACAAGGTCAGGATTGCATTTGAACTTCAATTCAATTCAGTTTCATTTCTTGTTATAAAAAGATGTTCTTAAATAAAATGAAATCTCCTTCCAGTGGTAAAATTTATTTGTTTCAACTTATTTCAATTTATCATGCTATGCAGCCGATCCAAAGCTTTAATTTTGTTTAGCGAAACAATTTTTGCAACCATTCATTTTGCATTCATTCAAAGATCAATAGCTTTAAGATTGTATTACGTTTGAAGGCCTGTAGTTGATTAGCAATCAAGCGCATCAAGTCAATCACAATGCATATCAAGTCAATTAAAATGCATACCAAGTCAATCACAATGCACATTACGGTTTTGTTTTTCTTTCAGATTCCAGATTTGACATTCCTTGCCGCAATGCATTGATTTAGAGTAGCCAGTCAGCATTTCCAGGATGCTCAAACTATTTGGGTGAAAGCAAAAAAAGCTAGTGACACAGAATGGCTGAGGGAATCATAGTGAAATGATGCAACCTTATTTCATAGAATCGATTCATCAATTTGTAGGTATGGTCGCATGCTCATTGTTTATACCAGTTCGTGCTGGGACATATATTACCTTATCAGCGACGGAAGTCAACAAAGTGAAAGGAAATCGATTGAGAATGATTTGTAAAGTACCTTCCATACTACACTTGAATATATAATGGACTTTGTAGAACCCTGTGGAAAAACAAGAAAATTGAGTAAAAATTAAGTAAATTATTCGATTGTGTACCTAAACCTGAATTCTATATTCATGCAAATTATATACCATTATTAATTATGTCTTTTGTTTAACAGTCTATTACTTATGTGGCTTTCTAGATTGGTCTACATTCTAGGTCAATTAAGATCTAAGGACTTTTCGTATCAGCATGCTTTAGAATGTTGACATCTTTGCAAGAGTTTTGGAGCGTTCTGTGATGAAAAAGAATGTAGGTCAAAGGCTTTAACTGCCTCAGTCCAAATCAAAGCAGGATGCTTACGTGCAACCACAATCCCTGTAATTACTTGTGATATGAATTAGCGCATATTTTGATTGAATTGCGTTGCATTTTTCAATTTGTTGCAAAGTTGCCTATTAAACTTTGACACGTTGATTTATTCTCTTATGCATATTTTTCTAGTTTTATTCAGCACTCTCTTCGAGATTTGCTAGTTGTAATGGAATGTATATTGACAATAGGGGATGAAGGCCTGCATATTTTTCTGTCGTAATAATAATAATAATAATAGTACATTCTTTATACAGGGTTATTCAATCAGCTACAATATCTAAGCTGCTATCCTTAGAAGCCCTGTTTTTAAATGAAAATTAAAATAAATAAAAATTTTTAAATGAAAATTTACAGTTTAAAAATAAAGTCTGAAAATAAATAGATAAATAGATACAGTAAATAACATTAAATTCAATTTTAGTATAATAGTTTAATCAATCCATAAAATGTTCTTTGAGTCCTTGCTTAAATCGAAGGTATGATCTCTCAGTTTTTAAATGTGTTGGCAATGCATTATAAATCTTTACACCACTATAGTTGTTGTTTTGGTTTCTGTAGTTGGAAATAGAACACTAGAAATATCAGCCAATCGTTGTTTAGAGTTTTCATTAAAAATTTATGTCATTTTCACGGTAGATTTATAGATACAAGAGGACTGAGTTTGACAGCCTCTTATCTTATACCGTGTTGTTATTGGCCTCAACAGATTTACGCAAAGCATTCGTTATAGCAGTTATTTTTCTGCAATGTTAAGAAAAAACGATGGAAAAGTTTTGTGTAATAGCTGTCAGTAACGAGGATTGTGTGGGCTAAATTGCTTTAGATAGAAAGCAAATTGAAGAGAGAGACAGGTGACAAAAGTTTTGGCTGTGATCTGATTGCGTGGGAATTTGCCAGGTGCACCGTTTGTTGCTCTGTGAACAGGGGTGATTTCTAGGGGGGCTCAGGGGGCGGAGCCACTGTCTGTGAACATACTTCTCTGAAATTGAATAAGAAGTACAGAAACCAAACTCTCTCTTTTCTATTAATTGCCAAGTAAATTTCTCTATAACCAAACAAAATTGCAGATGCAGATGTTGTACTTTATAAGTTTACTATGTTGAAAGAGAATTTCTAATGTTGTTTGTTCTCGTGGCCTGTTTTGCATAAAAAGGTAAAACGTTCAGCAGTGATAATGTGAAGGGTAATTATTACCATCCTGGGACACAGGGGCGTCGTGGCCGGCGTGGCAGGGGGGAATTTTCAGCACTGATCTCTTTCATGTCTACTATTGTCTTTAGTGCTTTGTGTTTATGTTTTACTTTTTGTGTTATATGTATATGTGTTATATATCTTTGTGCTATAATTGTTCATGTTACATATGTTTAGTGTTATTGTACAGTGTTGTATTTGCTTTATTCTTCAGTATAACACTAATTATAAAAAAAGATATGAAGCATTCTTTCTCGAACTATGTCTCGGCAAGAAATATGCTAGAAAAAGTTAACTCACAAGAATTTTGCATTCATTGTTTCCGATTGATTGGAAAGGTGTATGAAATATCTTTGCAAATGTAGCAAATCAAACTCCTCGCAATTTGAAGCCAGGATAGTTTCAGAAGCTACCTGACATAAGCTAGGTACTCGTGAAGCTTGTTGTAAGGCTATTGAATTTACAAATGTAAACATAAGTAATTCATCGCTTGCGAAAGGAATCCAAGCAAAACATTGTTTGCTAGAAAGCTATGGAAATAGCAGTTTACAAGCAGATGTATAAGGCAAAGTTAATAATTAGCAGGTGAAAAATTACCATGCAGTCTTCATGTTAATAACCACTTCTGATACAGCAATTTTAGTTGAATTTTTAACATCATAACCCACGTCAGATCCAGAGGTGTCTATTTGCTTTGAATAATGATTAATTTAACTCTGGGAATGTAAAGCTGTCTGCTATGTATTATACAATATACGGAGGAAAAGCATGCTGTAGCTTAATCTTTATAGGATAAGTCTTCTTCATCAAATGTAATGTATTATGGCAATCAGCTTAAACGAGATCTTAAAACAGATCAATTAGATAGCAGCTTTGAGAAGTTTATTTGCTCGAATTCAAAGCTGCTTTCCATGAAAATTTTTTCTGTATTTTCAAGCTTTTCGGTCAGAATTTTGCCTTTGGAGAGAGAGAGTAGAATAATAAATGGAATGAATGTGATATTATAATGTGCCTAACATGTATGTTTCTTTTTGATGGTGTGCTTTGCTCATTATGAGCAAACTTCAGCTGCCTTTGGCGAATTTCATGAAAGCTTGCTTTGTTTATCTAACGTCGCCTGCTGGATGATACTGTTTAAAAACGCTTTCAAGAAACTTCCATCTGTTGAAAGATCGTAGACAATTAAGTCATGAATTTTTAAAATCATGGATTTGTCTTTGCAAACAAAATCTTTTTCCAGATGCAAATAATCTGGTGCTATTTGCTCACTTCGTTATTGCAACCTGAAGGAAAATCTTGTTAACTTAGATTAGGATTCGTTCATGGCTTTGAATACGTTTCCTATTTCTGTTGTCAAGCAACGTTTCTTTATGCAAATTACCATCTGCCAACTAAACTGCTGCCCTACCAAAATGGAATTACACAGTGCTTGAGGAAGGGCTGCTTATATGTGTCATGCAGCCACTTTATTGAAACACGTTGGATGAAAGGTAACACTTTATCTTGACATATTTCTGCCACCTTAACTGTTTCTAGTTAATCAAACCTCTTTGTACTTTATGATAGAAATATTTTCATAAGTTTTTGTTTTTCTGTATCATTAATTTGTAGCAACCTGTCGCAGAACGTTTGTTAACAACGTAAATATATATTTCCATATCTTTTATTGTATTCAGAGTGATAAGGAAAATGTATATAGATGATCAGTGAACTCTCTATGAATGAAGTCTCCATCATTTCGCAAACGTTTTAAAGCAAATTAAGCATTTATGCACCTTCTGAAAATGATCTTTCAAGGCCATAAGTAAAACTGCGAGGATATGACAATTTATTCAATATCTTTGTTATTACTATTACAAACATTATCATTACTGTCTCTCTACCTTTGTTATATGTTGTTTTATTAGTTTTCCCATGTTTGGTATTCTAAATAGCTATATATTTCAAACTTTTGTTAACAGACTAGTCCAGTCATCACCACCTATAAACAGAGAAATGTATCATTGTATTTGTAGCGTTTCATGAATCATGTAAGCTTTTCACAAGCAACCTACTACTAGAGGGAATTGTATTGGTATATTAAGTATTAGATTAACTATCAGAAGTGTCAAGCTAGTTAACAGCTTTTTATACAAGAACTCTTCTGCAGTCACAAGACTCAAGCTAACACCTAAATAAATAAACTTGTATTTGCCACAGAGTAACTTTTTCAAAGTAATTTCATTTCATTTCATTTTCATATAATTTACGGAGGGTGGCCCTTCAGCATAGTGCTGGTTTCCAAGAGGCCCTCCATTTACTTTACATTTAGTTTGATACCTCAAAACTATGTTAAAACATATCATGAATAAAAAAAACACCGAATTACAAAAGTTATTAACAATTTAATAACAAAAAATGTATATGTATAAAAAAACGTAGTATTATAGCGAATAATCCAAATGTAGTGCAAAAAAGTTTGAAAGTGATAATGGGTTCGTAAGAACAACATTTATCTACCTTAAAAATTATAAAAAGTTAGAAAATATATTTAAAGGATCCTGCTGTTGGTGATAATATTGATGGCTATGGTTAAAATGAAAGATGTAAAAAAACTAAATCAACTACTTCATGTTACAGCTGAAAATGGATATAACTAGTGATGAGCTTGATTCTTCCGGTTCAGATGAATTTTCCCATAGAAGAGATTTTGATGAAAACGATGTGCACCAAAAGCTAGCTTGGGTATTTGATAGCAATGACGACCCTGCTTACCTGCGACAAATTACAAGATTCCTAGCAGGTATTTCGTGATTTAAAACTATTTTCAAATTCTTTTCCAGTTCATGTATGCTGAAATGTGAGTAGTAAAACGAACGTTTGATAAGAAGGAATAGTTTGGCAGAGAATCGCAAACTTTTGAGACGATACTTTAGGAATGCACAAGAGGGATCCATAAGAAATTAGATTCTATTTGCAAAATTTGTGGTAATTTGCTAAAATAGCTGAATGAACCTCTGTCTACATGATACCTATCACTAGCTGTAAACAATGTATATTCGTGCATTGTACTAGGAGCTGCATCAACTTTAAAAGTTCTAACTTCAGAGCTCTTTACATTCTGCTAACAAATTTCAAGGAAGATTAATAAAATATCCTATTTCAATACAGACAATTGGTGTATTTTTGCATTCACCAGGTATGGACAACCAAAGAAAAATACACAGTGATGCTGTTAGGAAGAAACTGATTGCAAGATACAAAAAGCAGCTCATTTCAAATTCTACTCTTCACGGCTTGAGAAACTGCTTCGATAAGAAGAGCAAGGTACGACGTGTGATATGGACGATTCTCCTCTTCGTTGCCTTGGGACTTTTGCTGCAGAAGCTGTATGAAAGCACAAGAAATTACCTAAGCCACCCTTTCAGTACGATGAAGACCAGGCGCTATGAAGATAGTATGCAGTTTCCAGCTGTGTCTATTTGCAACCTAAACGACATGCGAGCTTCTTTGATGGAAGGAACAAAATTAGACAAAATCATTAAAGGTCAGAATTTATCGCTTGAAGGAGATGAATATAGAAGTACGATTAGCAGGGCAAACCATGAACTAGAAGACATGTTGTATAGATGCAAAATACTTGGAAAGGAGTGCTCAGTCAATGATTTCATACAGTTTAACAAAGGCCAAGGTGACAGCTGCTTTACTTTTAACCATGGAACACAAGGCCAATCAGTTTTATTTTTCAATAAAACTGGCCCAAAACATTCTCTTGAATTGACCATTAATATTGAAGAACACGAGTATTACGAAAGGAACGATTACTCTGGTATTCACCTGATACTGCATGGTCAAGATGAAACCCCCGTCAAAATGCAAGGAGTTATGTTGTCACCTGGGTTTATCACATACATCGAAGTCAAAAAAAAGAAGGTATTAAATTTTTGTCTCTTTCATGGAATTAATTGTGTACAATATTTGATGATGAGCAACAAAAAAGCAAGAAATAAACGTGCAATTATAGAGAGGAGTAGTTGCTAATTTATTGCACTGAAGAAAATTAGATCTCGCGATTACTTTGAATTGGTTTGTAGTGTTGAAGCTCACCCAAGACTTATGGAACAACGAGCAGTAGGCCAGATAGCATCATTTTATCTTGTTTACCATTTTATCATATATCTATTTTTGGTCGATTGCTCATTAGTTTTTATATTCTTTGATGAAATAAAACATGTCGTGTAAGTCCAAAATTATGATTTGAATTACTATCTAACAATCTTTTAATTAAATTCTTGATCACAGCTAAAAAATCTTCCTCCACCATTCAAGTCAAACTGTGGCAGCAAGAAGTTGAAGTACTTTAATGAGAGATACTCAAAACATTTGTGCTGGCTTGAAGATCTGACAGATCATGTGGTTGAAGAATGTGGATGTAAAGAGTGGTTTATGCCTGGTAATTTTGATCTAAATTCTACAATTTTCAATCTCAAATATTTCCAGGAAAAGGGAAATCGACATCAACTATGGCATCTCAAAATTAAGGACACAAAGCGAATTGTTGAATAGGAATGTAAGAACGTTGCATAGAGCTGACTTTCTGTTTAATTGAGTTGCACTTTTTAGCTTTTGTTTTGTATTCAAGCTCTGGCTTAGGCCGATCGATATATGTTTGTGCGTATCTCCTCCGCAGCCTTGTAATGCGCACTCTTACTGCTTATATAAAAAACTGATCAATAGTGCCTAGCACATCAAAGCTCAATGGGATACACAGTAACGCAGTACAACACATTCAAAAACACTAAGAAGTGCCGCAAGAAACTACGTAAGACTACAGCGTGATTTAGGGTGCTATTTTCCGTCAAAGAACGATTTCTCTGACAAAGATGAAGTATCAGGGGCCTGGGCACTAGTTTGTTTATAGTTACAATAATAAATACTTAATACAGTACAATCATCGTAGTAACATGCAGTGTAGAAAAAAATTGCGATTTCATTGTTTATTGTCTGCCATATTTGATTGAAGAGAATACCTTAGCAGAAGAATCAAAGGACTTTTAGTGAATTCAAGTTTTTCCTAACCTGTACATTACCTTTCTCGTGTAGGGCTGCATAGAGTATGTTCTTTGGATGAGTCGAAAACATGTATGTGGCCAAGCTGGTGTAAGTACAGAACAATTTTCATGAATTGAGTCTATGTCTTTTTGATCAAAGCTTCATAGTATGCTACAGCTATAAAGAGAAAAGTGGATCCATGTATATTGGCCAGGATTACTTATTGAAGTTTATGTTACACAATCCTAAAAAGTGCAGCATTACTGGGCTCTAGTTTAATTATAACACAAAGTACGTATTTACTTCTAAATGAAATTAGATTGTATACTGATGAAATCTTTATCAAATTTTTTAGTTGTATATTGATCAATATTTTGTAGGCTTTATCTAATTTCCATTTACTAATTTTATTTATCCATTTGCAGCAAGGTTTGATAAATTTATGATGTACGATTGCCCACTACCATGTGTTATGGATACATACATGCCAAGTCTGTCAACCTCTCAGCTCACCCTAAAAGGTGAAGTTAATTATTTAGCTCATCAGTTGAACATTACTGGCTCTGGTGAGACAAAGAAAAAGATGATAAGGTGACATCTGAATTTTCTGATGGCTGATGTATTATTTCTGTGATTTCTTGACAGATACTTTATCATTGCTCCTGCTGTCACTGATTCAAGTTGTTCTCATTTAAATGATTGCAGTTTAGACATCGCTTGTTCTTAATTTCTTAGCCCATGTGCATCTGGTTTTCTTATTCTCAGAATCTGCATCTTCTTCCGAGCATCTGGCATACATCAACCCTTCATCCTTATTGAATTGAACTAAAATGTTATCCATGGGTATTGCCAAGGGCCATTTTAAGGATTTTTACTGGTGGAGCATTTGAGAAAAGGACAATTTATCTAAATGCAGAATCTACAGATCAACAGACTTTCAAAAGCACTCTTAAAATATTGCTATGGACCAGGGATGGGCAACCTTTCTGGAGAGTGGACCAGATCCTTCATGAATTTTCTTTAATTAAGCGGGCCAACGGTAATTAAGAAAAACATTCCCTGATTCTCAAGTTTGACAAAGAATTATGCTTACGACCACTAGACCATTACATTTTGAAACTAATTATGATATTCTATAGCTTCGTGGGTCACAAAAATTATCCTCACGGGCCGGATTCTGGCCTGCGGGCCGTAGGTTCTCCACCTCTGCTATAGAATGTAGAACGAAAAACTGATTACTGGTATTCATATAAGTATAAAAATATTTCAAATAAGGCAAAAAATTAAAGTGTCACTGAATCACAAAGGCACTTAATCGGTGGAGCAAACATGTTCCACTGGTGTACCATTGATACTTGTTTGCACCACCAATTAAGCACCCTTATGATGCAGTGACTTTGGAGTTGGTGGGTACTTTCCCCATCACCTCACTTGTTAAAAAATTCCCTGGCATTGCCACACAGAATTTCAAGAATAAGCTGTATTTGTTTTCAGAGCAACTTTCTTGAAGGCTGTAGTTTATTATGGAGAAATGAGTTACGAGTATATGGAGCAAGTTCCTTCTTATGATAAGCTTGACTTTCTAGGTGAGTAGTTACACCAGGGTTTCCTATTGTTCAGTCCGGTTCATCTATTCAAAGTTCAACTAAGACAATACTATAACACAGTTATATATATATGTATATGTATATGTATATATATATATATATATATATATATATATATATATATATATATATATATATATATATATATATATATATATATATATATATATATATATATATATATATATATATATATATATATATATATATATATATATATATATATATATATATATATATATATACATGTACATATATACATACATACATATATTTATATATATATATATTTATACATGTATATATATATATTTATATAGTCATATATATATAAATATATATATATAAATATATATATATATATATTTATATATATATATATTCATATTTATAAATATGTATATATGTGCATATATTATATATTATATATATATATATATATATGCATATATTCATATATTATTTATAGATGAATACAAAATATAATGAGCACTTTACGAAAATTGTGCAGTTATTGGATTTTTTAAGGAGGGTCTCTCTCAATATGCAAACTAGCCAAGGAGATGGCCTTACTTTTCGTCATTTTATATTGTCATGATTCAAAAGACGCAACATGCACCATTTTGTAGGCTTTGCAGATACATCTTCAATTGAATTAGAAAGAAGTGTATATCAGGGTTAGTACAATTCTGCCGTGACATGTGTATTATAACACAGTACAGCTGTAGGGTCCTTTTCAAGGATGTGATAGTTTTTCTAGAAGTCGCAATTTCCAAGGAGTGATAGTTTCCATTTCGGTAACTATATGACATCTTGTATGGTAATTGAGCATATTTTAAATTTATAAATTTCGCAAAGATAAAAAACACTTCTCTCTTCATTTCAGCTGATATTGGTGGACAAATTGGTTTGTTCCTTGGTTCAAGTGCACTCACATATATGGAATTCATAGATTGCATAGCACTAACGCTCTATACAAAATACTTCTTCAACAGAGTTTAGGAATTGAAACTAAAGAAAGTCTGATGAAATATTGTTGCCGACAACATTATAAATAGTCTGATGAAATATTAAAAGCACACGTGCATACTTGGATACAGGCATCTCTCGGGATGATACAACAGAATTCCCCTTGACAAATTAAATGGGTGAGTTTTAAGGCAAAAACAAAGACTAAAGCCTTTGTCTTTTGAGTGGAAATAAAGTATAGATCACACAGGAATTGCTCCAGGAACTTCTCAACGAGGGGCTAAGTCTTCCGACGACGGGGCTAAAGTACTGTTAGAAGGGTTATACATATGTTAGAATGACCTCCGAAAAGGAGCTCATTACCCTCGAATGAAGGGCTAGCATGTTCCGACGGAGCTCGAGCCCTCTAGACCTCCCCTAGTAATATTCCTGAAAGTACATTGGACATTTTAAAAGGAAAAGGCAAGACTATAGCCTTTGTTTTTGAGTGTCAGTTACGTCGAAGTTAAAGGAGTCAAATTTAAAATAAATTGTAAGATGACACCGTTTGCTTTTGAGTAAATATAAAGTCCACAGTAAAGGGTTGTTTTTAAAGCAAAAGCCAGACTATAGCTATTGTTTTTGAGTAAATGTGAATTCCAAATTAAAGGGATCATTACTAAACCAAAAAGCAAGACTATAACCTTTGCTTTTACGTAAAAATCAAGTCCAAATTACAAGGTTTAGTCTTAAAGCGACAAGCAAGACTAAATCTATTGTTTTTAAATGAAAATCAAATCCATACTACAAGGTTCAATTTTAAAGCTAGAGGCAAGACTATGGCTTTTGTGTTTAAGTGAAAATCAACTGAAAATAACAAAGTTCATTTTTAAAGAACCAAGCAAGACTATAGCCTTTGCTGTTAAGTGAAAATCAAGTCAAAATTACAATGTTCAATTGTAAAGTAAAAAGAAAAGGCAAGATTATATCCTTTTTTTAAGTGAAAATTAGGTCAAAATTACTAGATCCATTACCAAAGGAAAAAGTAAGGCTATAGCCTTGTTATTGAGTATAAATCAAGTCAAAATTACAAGGTTCAGTTTTAAGGCAAGACTATAGCCTATGTTTTTAAGTGAAAATCATTTCAAAGTTACAAGGTCCACTTTTAAAGCAAAAATCAAGACCATAGTCCTTGCCTCTAAGTGAGAATCAAGTCAAAATTACAAGGTTCAGCTTTAAAGGAGAAGAAAGACCATAGCTTTTGTACTTGAGTAAAAATCAAGTTAATATCATCAGGTTCATTTTCAAAGAAAAAGGCAAGACTATAACCTTGTTTTTGAGAGAAAATCAAGTCCAAATAACAAGGTTCAGCTTTAAATCAAAAGGCAAGACTATAGCCTTTGCTTTTACGTGAGATTGAAGTCAAAATTACAAGGTTCAATTACAAAAGAGAAAGCAAGACTATAGCCTTTGTACTTGTGCACAAATCAATTTAAACTTACCAGGTTCAATTTAAAGCAATAAACAAGAGCATAGCCTTTGTACTTGAGTAAATATCAAGTTAAAATCACCAGGTTCATGTTGAAAGGAAAAGGCAAGACTATAGCCTTGTTTTTGAGAGATAATCAAGTCCAAATAACAAGGTTCAGCTTTAAATCAAAAAGCAATACTATAGCCTTTGCTTTTAAGTGAGATTGAAGTCAAAATTACAAGGTTCAATTACAAAACAGAAAGCAAGACTATAGCCTTTGTACTTGTGTACAAATCAAGTTAAAATTACCAGGTTCATTTTGAAAGGAAAAGGCAAGACTATAGCCTTGTTTTTGAGAGATAATCAAGTCCAAATTACAAGGCTCAGTTTTAATGCAAAAAGCAAGAGTATAGCCCATGTTTTTGAGTGAAAATCAAGTCAAATTTACAAGGTTAATTATAAAAGAGAAAGCAAGACTATAGCCTTTGTACTTGTGTACAAATCAAGTTAAAATTACCAGGTTCATTTTGAAAGGAAAAGGCAAGACCATAGCCTTGTTCTTGAGAGAAATCAAGTCCAAATAACAAGGTTCAGCCTTAAAGCAAAAGCAAGACTATAGCCCATGTTTTTAAGTGAAAATCACTTCAACATTGCAAGGTACATATTTAAAGGAAAAATCAAGACTATAGCCTTTGTTTTTAAGTGAGAATCAAGTCAAAATTACAAGATTCAATGATAAAAGAGGAAGCAAGACTATAGTCTTTGTACTTCTGTACAAATCAAGTTAAAATTACCAGGTTCATTGCTAAACAAAAAGAGAAGACTATAACCTTGCCTTTAAGTGAAAATCAAGTCCAAACTACAAAGTTCAATTTTAGAGCAAAATGCAAGACCATATCCTTTGCACTTGGGTGAATATCAAGTTGAAATTACCAGGTTCATTTTTAAAGCAAAAGGCAAGACCACAGGCTTTAGTTTTAAATGAAAATCAACTCAAAATTACAAGGTTCAATTACAAAAGAGAAAGCAAGACTATGGCCTTTGTACTTGAGTTAAAAATCAAGTTACACTTACCAGGTTCATTTTGAAAGGAAAAGGCAAGACTATAGTCTTGTATTTGAGAGAAAATCAAGTCCAAATTACAAGGTTCAGTTTTAAAGCAAAGGGAAAGACTATAGCCCATGTCTTTAAGTGAAAATGATTTCATAATTACAAGATTCATTTTTAAAGCAAAAGTCAAGACTATAGCCGTTGTTTTTAAGAGAGAATCAGTTCAAAATTACCAGGGTCACTTCAATATAGCCTTTGTCTTTAAGTGAAGATCAATTCACAAATACAAGTTTCCATTTTAAAGAAAATGCAGTACTATAACCTTTGTACTTGAGTGAAAATCAAGTTAAAATTACCGGTTCCATTTTTAAAAGAAAAAGGCCAAACTATAGGCTTGTTTTTAAGTGAAAATCAACTCAAAATTATAAGGTTCAATTTTAAAGGAAAAAGCAAGACTATGGTCTTATATTTAAGTGAATATCAAGTCAACATTTCAATGATCAATTTTAAAGGAGAAAGCAAGACTATAGCTTCTTATACATGAGTGAAAGTCAAGCTAAAATCAACAAGTGTAGTTTTGAAGGAAAAGGCAAGACTATATCCTTTGTTTTTAAGTGTAAATCAAATCAATAGCACAAAGCTCAATTTTAAAGCAAGAGGCAAAGTCATGGCTTTTGCTTGTAAGTAAAAATCAAGTCAGAATTACTAGGTTAATTTTTAAAACAGAAAGGAAGACTATAGCCTTCCTTTGGTGTGAAAATCAAGTCAAAATTAAAAGAGTCATTTTTAAAGGAAAAAGCAAGACTATAGCCTTAGTTTTTGAATGAAAATCAAGTCCAAAGCAAAGGAGTCATCTTTACAGTAGAAAACAAGGCTATAAGTTTTTTGTGCAAATCAACTAAAAATTAAAAGGGTCATACTTAATACTATAGCCGTTCTTTTCGAGTTGTAAGTAAAGAAAAATTAATAGGGTCATTTTTAAATCAAAAAGTAAGACCATAGCCTTTGTATTTGAGTAAAAATCAAATCCAAATCAAAGGGGTCATCTTTAAAGCAAAAAGCAAGACCATAGCCTTTGTTTGGTGTGAATATGAAGTCAAAATTAAAAGGATCATATTTAATGCTAAAAAAAGACTACAGCCTTTCTTTTTGAGTGAAAATCAAGTCAAGATAAATGGGGTCATTTTTAAAGCGAAAACTAAGACTATGGTCTTTTTTGAGTGAAAATCAAGTCAAAACTTAAAGAGTCATATTTAAGGCTACAAGCAAGACTACAGTTTTTGTATTTGAGTGAATATCAAGTCCAAATTAAAGAGGTCATGCTAAAGGAAAAAGCAAAACTTTTGCCTTTGCTTTTTGAGTAAAAGTCAAGTCGACATTAAAGAGGTCATTTTTAAAGCAAGAAGCAAGACTATAGCCTTTGTCATTTATTGTATGAGAAGTCAAAATTAGAGGGGTCACTTTTAAAGCAAGAAGTAAAACTATAGGCTTTGCTTTTGAGTGAAAGCTAAGTCAAAATTAAAGCGATCACTTTTAAAGTAAGAAGTAGCACTATAGCCTTTGTTTTTGGGTAAAAATTAAGTACAGTTAATTGGGAACATTTGTAATGGAAAGCATGTGAGTATATGGGTCAATATCAACTGGAAGGTAAATGGTTAATTTTAAAACAAAAAATAAGACTATAATGCAAATATAATGCAACTGAAAGGGCCATTTTATGGCAAAAAGCAAGACTATAGCCTTTCTTTTTGAATGAAAATATGGTGCAATTTAAAACAGGCTTAACTCAGGCTTAATAATAGGGATTACTCGCGCATCTGCCCAAATTACTAAGGCAATGAGCTAGGCTATAGTCTTTGCTTTTTAGTAAAAATCAAGTCCAAGTTAACTGGAACATTTTAAAATAAAAAGTAAGACTATAACTTTTGATATTGAGAGAACATCAAGAGAAACTTAAAGGAGTATAAGACAAAAAGCAATACTATGTCCTTTGGCTTTAAGCAAAAATCAAGTGCAAAGTAAAGAGATAATGTCTAAGGCAAAAAGTAAGACTTTAGCCTATGTTTCTGAGTGAAAATCCAGCCCATATTAAATGAGTCAGCTTTAAGACACAAGGCATTGTCATAACCTTCGAGCTTAAGAGAACATCGAGGGAAAATCAAGTGGGTCAGATTTACGGTAAAATGTAAGACTATAGCTATTGGTTTTGAGTGAATATCGAGTACCATTGATAGGACCATTTTTAAGGCAAAAATTAAGACTATAGCCTTTGCTTTTGGGTCAACATCAATTAGAAAGTAATGGCCAATTTTAAGGCAAAAGTAAGACTACAGCCTTGAATTTGAGCGGAAGTCAAATCCAAATTAAAGGGGTCATTTCTATGGCAAAAGGGATGACTATAGTTTTTGTCTTTGTGTGAGAATATAATACAACGGAAGATTTTACTTTATGGCAAAAAGCAATACTAAGTCTTTGATTTTGAGCGAAAGGCAAGTGTAAAGTACGTTGGTAACTTTCAAGACAAAACACAAGACTATAATCTTTGACTTTGGGTGAATGTCAAGTGGAAATGAAATGGGTCAGTTGTAAGAAAAAAGGCAGACTGCAGATTTTGATGCTGGGTGAATATTAAGTTCAAATTGATTGGCCTATTTTCAAAGCAAAAGATCTTTTTTCAAAGACTATAGCCTTTGATTTTGAGTAAAATTTTAGTTCATATTATATTGCTCAATTCTAAGGTGAAAACCAAGACTAGTCTTTGTTTTTGGTTGACAATCAAGTGCAAATTAAATGGATCAGTGTTAGTGCAAAATGGAAGGCCATAGCGTTTGTTTTTGGACGAATATCAGGTGTGAATTAAATGGGTGAATCTTTTTCATCCAAAAAGTAAAACTATAGCCTTTCTTTGAGAACAAAAATAACATGAATTGTAGATAGGTCAGTTCTAAAGCCAGAAGTACGACTATAGCCGTTTCTTTTGGTTAATGCCATGTTCAATGTGAGTGTGTCAATTATAACTGAAGGGTAAGGATATATTAGTCACTTTGGAGAATGCCAAATGCAAAGTACATGATGAACTTTTGGTTGAGAAGTAGGCCCTGTCTTTGGTCAAGAAAAGCGAAAAAAAAATTTGCAAAATAGGGAAGCTAAAGTGGTGAACTCAAAAATAGAGAGTATACGCTACAGCATGTATTTTCAGGTAGAGTCAAGTGCAATATAAGTTGATAAAGTCTATGACACAAAGTAAGAGCATAAACTTGGCTATGGGAAATAAAAATGGTGAAACTATAGCGAGTAGCATAGTGTGAAAATCAGGCACAGTATTAATTGTAAAGTCAATGATGCGAAAGTAATCTACTCTAAAGTGCCAAATAAATGGGGGATCCTAGTAAACAGGGAGCTTGGATAAAATTCTAAAATTTCACAAACAGGGGGATCAAAATAAACTGGAGGGGTCGGATTTGAGAATGATTAGAAAACGATGGAAAGAACAAAAATAGGTTGTCATAAAGCATAGAGCTAAAATATATAAAGAGACACTCTATTTTCCCTTGAATACTGGGCGTGAATAGTACTAACAAAGAAAGGAAATGAAGAGAGGGGTTCATGAAAACTTAAAAATAACAAACGGGGGGTCCTAATAAGCCATGGGGTCGTTTATTTGGCACCTGAGGGTATTAATTGCCTATGAATTGAAAAAACTAGTGAAATCTGTCTAGTGGTATACGAAAACTAAATTTATAGTCTTTGGGACTTCACTGGAAATAAAAAGCGTATAACTTTGGTTGATGAGCATCAAGACTAATTCCATAGTCTTTTGATTATGAACTGAAGATGCTGGTCCTTGAAAATCAGTTAAGCTGAAGGACAGCCCTCCTCAAACACACAAACATAAAGTGTAGAGATTATAGGAAGGGAACACTGCTTAATACATTGTTGTAGTTGTTGTTGGTTGATATCTGCATTGGTGTTGCATTTAGTGGCAGGTAAGCCATGTTGTTAGATTTACGGTACATTTGATGGATAAATTATATAGTTACATATTGAGGGAAGTTGTCATTAAGAACATGCACCAAAAAGGACAGTAGATGCTTTATCAAAACTTCAATGACTTTCTATATAAAGTGCAAACAATAATACAATGGCTTCATGTAGCATTAGAATTGTCAATGCCACTGTCAAGCCTTTGGGACACACCTCTCATTTGCAGGCTTCAACTCTTAATTCAATTGTCTTTATTGGTTTATCGTTCACTTTAACAATTACTCTAAAATTTCCAATTTCGTTTGCGTGGCATGAAAGAAGCCATCCTCCATCCGCAAGCCTAGCCATGCAGAAGTTGACAATTCTTCCTGAGGTGTGAACCAATGCTCCATCTACCCTGTCTCCCCATGCACAACAAGGAGTAGTACTGTTCTTGCTGCAAAATTTCCATAATTTGAGTTGTATTTGGTTCCCTGCCTTGTATTCTTTGCTCATTTCCTTCACCATGAAAACATGTTTATCACTTACACACGACGATGATTTCTCTATCTGTACATGATAGCGCGCATTCGTCTTGCTTTCCTCTTCTTTCATCGGTCTCATTGGGGTTTGGAACGAAGCATTTTGTTTCCGCATTGCACTTCGCTCGACTTTGCTTGAATTCCATTCAAGTTTCACTTCACTTTCGGAAGCATTCGATATGGCCTGCTGTTCGTTAATACATTCACTAATATTCACAGAATTTTTGCTAGTATCGTCCTGTTTCTTAGCTTTAACGGTCTTTTGACTTTGTTTAATCATCTTCTCATGCTTCACAATAATATCCGACAGTTGATTAACCAAAAAAGGTGTGGGTAGCATTCCGGTATCCATCCTGGGAACCTAGAATGAATCACAAATTGCAAAGGTAAGGACAATTATAATATTGAGGAAAACAAATGATGCTGCTCTATTTCACAGCAGAGGATTTAGTTCCGTCAATTCTTTATGAAATGATAGTCCTTCTCTGTTGAAAATGAACCCAATGGGCCATCTAAAACAATAGGTCCTACGATGCGATCAGAATTGACAACCAAGTTTTGAATGTTTCTGTATTTCTGTAAAAAAAACTTTGAATGATGCTTGATGGAGTATTCTCAGTTTTGCCTCCTGGTTCTACTAGCTGACCAACATCACACTAGGGTCAGAAAAGTGCAAATCTCACTTTTTTCACTTACAAATCTATTTGAAGAAAGCATCAAACAAGAAGAGTAACTTACTACACTCTTTTCTCTGCAAACCGGACAATGAAGCAAGGAATTTTCCACCAGTGGCATTTCTGTTATGCAAACCAAACAAAATGAGTGTAAACAGCTTAGCATTTTGGGCTTTTCCATCCTTTGGAAACACACCTGGCACGTAATTGTGTCCTCTAAGTCTTGCATCAAAAGGCGATATCTTTCATGCTCCATATTTCGCGGTAAATAACTCCTTCTTCGTACACAATGATTACTAAAATGATTCATATATTGAAGATAGTTTCTACAAAACAACCAAACTCGCAGTTCCGCAATGACCACTACTTTTGAACCTGCTATCGCTTTGCTTACACGCTAACAATACACCAATCAGCTATGCAACCTCCATGAATTCTGTGATAAAACAAAGCACAACAAATCCTTTCATTTGCTTATTTTCATGCAAATGCGATGTATAAAGGCTATATCCCATCGTCTGCGGGCGGCCTTTAAGGTGCACAGTCGACTAAAACAAATGAGAACATCCGTGGAACAGTGAAGGTGGGGCAGTCAATAAAAGTTGGGGTTATCAAGATTGCAATGGTATGGGTATAGAAGGGAGGGTATTGGGAGTGAGTTACCAGAGATTAGGAAAGCGAGAAGACCAAAGTGAAGGTTCACTGATGCAATTAAAGGTCGTATGGGGAAGTCAGAATTTCTGAAAGATGTGCAGGATAAAGAAAATGGAGAAAGAAGTTCCGCTGTGGCGACCCTTAGTGAAATAGGAGGCAGCCGAATGAAAAACTTAAAAGACAATGTTATTGAAATCATTTGAAACGATGCTGCAAACACTAATGAGTCCAAATTGAGCTGCAAAGCAGGAAGGATGACTTTGAAGCTGCTGTGTTTATGCAGTCGTAAGCAACATTACAGCACAGTAAGAACATAGAATTTGCATGCATTTAAAAATATCATAGTTACTGTTGAGTCCGAGTTCAATATTCAAAACGCAGACCTTTCCCCTATTGCTGCACTATCTGTTAGCGACATTCCTCGGTAGACTAAGCTGATAAATCCTCACTCTTTAAGTGCCTAATTGCAGTTCCCCACGCTAATTAACTTTTGAAAATTTTTCAAACCCCTTCCCCACTTATTAATTTTAGCGCAAAAAGCAAATCTTCTTGTCTGTTAGGACTGTTTTTGTGCTGCTTACGTTCTCACGATCACAGACGCCCAATTTATGAACATATAGTGCTTCGTAGAAGTACTATTATAAATTTCAAAGCAACCTTTCTACCCTCCGCTTATTAATTTCTTCCAATGTCTCCATCCCCCCTCCTATTTCGACCCCCCGGTAATAAGGTAAGTAAGAGTAGCATTGGGCATATGGCTCTCTCATTGTATTTCGTTCTTATGCTCATCCCAGCTACAATCCCAATGCGCTATCAACTGCATACATTCTTGTAGCCTTCAGGGTTTTGAGAAGGGTCATGCAAGGCCAAAATTGTGCGAATAAGCTGGTTCTCCTCCCTATCTACAACCAATAACGAATTCTTACAACCAGCATTTCTGAAAAAAAAGTTTTTCTTTTTCAGTTCAGTGTTCAATATCATATCCTTAAGCAATGGGAAGAGCAATTGCGTTACTTTTCACGCGAATCACTAACAGAAAGCAAGAAAATCTCCTATAATTACAATTGCCACGAAAGCTTTAACAGTTTCAAAAAATGAACTTTAGACGCCTAGAAAAAGCTACCAAAATTAAAAAAAAAAAGCAACCGAATGAACATCTAAACAAGACGTGTCGTGGAGGGGGCGGACTCAGTCCCCTTGTCAAAATTATGAGAATTTGTGGGAGACATTAAACAATTTTTAGGCTGGAAAAGCTCTTAACTATGCACTTGCGACAGGAGGAGATAGGAAAGGTATGCCTCCTATCAATACAAGAAAAATGCTAAAACTCTGTGTTGGCTTTCTCCTTCTTTTAATACTTTCATATGTACAGTAATAGTAAGCAAATTATTAGCAGGATTTTTAAAATGGGTGTGGCCAGTATATTTCCACACCACATTCGCCCTTCTTAAGGATGGCATCATTGATCTAAACGCAAAAGCGAAAAGTCATTCAAAGGTAATTTTTTTATACTTTATTTCTCTCCCTTGGTTTTTTGCGGGGAATATTAATCCAGGCTTCATGCAGGATTTTGATATGCAAATTCAAGGTGTTTCAAGGACTAAAATAAAAATTTTGAAGGTGCTCTAAATTAACATTCACAGCGCATGCGTGAAACAAATGAAGCCCAAAATACTGAAAACGGGACATTTCTTGGCACATCATGAGCTTTCTTATGCAATTTTCTTGAAACTTTCTTTTGGATGTTTCTCTAAATCATTTTTTATGTTGTTTATTGTTATGAACAAAGTAAACAGTAAACATCAACAAATTTCAAGGGGTTTGATCAACTTTCAAGGAATAAGCTATAATCTTCAAGGAGTTTCAAGTGCTTTTGAAATGGCATTTCAAATTCCAGCAGCTGTGAAGGAGCCCAAAGACTTGCAAGGGCCGTGTGAGTTAATGAAAATGACATGTGGACTAAAAGCTTAGTTTTTTTCGGGGGGATATTGAATACTTCCTATCAAATGGATAAAATATGCAAAAGTGAGAAAAGCAAATCAGCGGAATTGCGAAGGAGAATACTGACTAATGGATCAGCTGGCTCAAATCTCTACACTGCAAACTGGTGTTTTGGAATTTACTCAACTCACTAATACGAAAATACGGTACCATTAATCTATAAGAAGCCCAAGAGCAAACGAATCCTTAGGCCAAAATGGTATGCGGAACTTCCAAATCAATCACTGTCATAATTCAGTTCCACATGTCACACAATTGTTGCATTGCACAATTGTTAAATTCAATGGAAATACAAGAGACATATTTGCGGGCAATGTCATAACTTGTTAATCAGTAAATACGGAGAAAACTTAGTTTGAAATTGTCAATTTTTCATGCTTCATTCAATATCTGTTTCTCATTGTATCGAAAAGATAGGTGATAATAAAACACATGACTTTTTAATGAGACAAAATTCCTACTCCTAACTGAAAGCGGTCTGGACCTAGATTCCTAGGGGCTCGGTGAATCAGTTTCGGGGTTTAAGGATGTGCTTCACCGCATTTGCACGATTCGTGATGTCAAACTCTCTTTGGCCAGTTTGTACGCTAATACATTATATAGTTTTACACATGCTTTGAATTTGAAGAAAAAAAAGCTGAGCTCATTTTAGTTTTCCAACTACGGGGGGCTCGATGAATGCATGTATGGGAACTTGTGGGGTTCAGTTAAGCTCAAAAAGGTTAACAACCACTGACCTAGATATTGCTGCCTAATGTTAATTTACAAGAATAAAATGAAAAACACAGGTTAAAGTTTAATAACTGAGAGTGAATTATATGCCCATAAAACAAACTTGTACAAAAATCAATTCTTAGAAAGAAAGTTTCAAACTTTTCAGTTTATATTTACGGTAGATATTTCAAATAGGAGTTTCAAATTTAGTTGGTACATTACTCTGTGTTGCAACTGGTTCAGCATTTGGTATCAGCAGAATTCCTGCATCATCTGATTGAATATTAAATTGTACTTTAGGTTCACTTTTCTGCTCACTTTTGGAGCTCCAAAGCAGTTTGTCAATCTCCTCCAGATGTGAAGGGTCTCGTTCACTCCTTTCCAGTTGACTGGCTCTAATTGCAGAGCGATATAATGATCGAGTGACCTTTAGGTACTGCAAATCACTCAACAATTTTACATCGTAGTCAGGCAGAAATGCACGGCCTTTTTCTGCAAAGAGAGCCTGCATTCCAAACACCGTGAAAGGTCCATCTACAAACACCAAATTCTCATTTCCAACAATGACTTCAACCTGGCCTTGGATTATACATATAAAGTAATCAGCACTGGTCCCCTTCTTGTACAAGTAAACACCATCTTCGCTTTCCGGGTTTAAAGATTTTCTTTCGACGGTTCCTTGATGTTCAATTAACTTCTTGAGTACTGCTCGAGATACATATTCCTCCTTGAATGGATCAACCGCTGAAAATTGATTTAGAATTTGCAAAATTAGAACGGTCTTGCAAATCAAATAACAGCTTCATGTAGGCAACTACAATTTACGATCGGTTTAAACCAGGAGTCACCAACTGCCAGCGCCTGTTACCACCCATGGACTATGTGCCACATCCCCAGGGCACAGTGGGTTGAGGGGTGGACATCATCAAAAAATCGACCCCCACAAAACTCCATGATATCAAGCTGTTATAAAACTAGAATAATGGTATGAATCAGTGGACAAAATAAGGCCAAAAGCTTGACTCAAAAAAAGTTACGCTTGGTTGGGAAGCACTGCTCTGCCCAAAGGGAAATTATCAGTGTGGGTCTAGTTCTATAAGCCAAGAATAAATCTGCTGGAGGCCTCAAAACGAAGTACCATTGAAGTTCATTTCCAAACGTAATTTGCTGGTAACAATGATGGCACTTTAAAGTAGAGCAAATCAAGAAGAGGTCAAGCATTGTAATAATAAAACACACCTGTGCTTAGATATTGGAAAAGTGCAAATGCAAGTTGTGGTGAGATTTTCTTTTTCTTGTCTTCATCTGATGCAGTGAACAATGAAAAATCATGGGTTAAACATTTTCGTCCAGGAACCTTCCGCCCAGAAACATTGTCAACTAAAAAAGTAAATCCAAAAATTCATAACACATCAATTGAAAAGAATTTAACTGAAGTGCAACAGAATAAGGGGTATTGTAATTGGGAAAGAATTGCAAAAACCACCAAACAGGCGTTGGTATAAAGACTCATAAGATCCATGCTAGAACAATAAGAGGTCATTCAAATAGATCTCCATGTACCGTTCTACTACTGCTAGAAAAAATGCATCAGATAGAAGGACAATTGAAAGTGATTAAATTGCAGCTTCCCTTGCAGCTGGCTTGGGCACAAAACATCAACAATGTGGTTGCATAAGTTTTGCAAAGATAAAGAGTAATAAATCCTTTCTGTGATTTCATCAGGAAAATATCAATGAACAGCAAAATGCTGCAACAACAGCATAACTACCATCAATTTGCAAAAGAAGCAAACATAGTTGAGATCCTGGCTTATATCAAAATTCAAACATGAAGACGTTCTTTCAAGGCTAAGGATATTGGTAATAATATTACATTTTAACTTTCAAAGGAAGAATTTGCTAGGCTCCCAAAACTTACTATAGACATCAGTTTCATCAACAATTTCTGATTGGATAATCTCTTCAATGATATCCTCTAATGTCACAATACCAACTGCTTCATAAACTGGATCTCCATCTCTTTCACTATCAACTTTGATGATAATTGCCAAGTGTGATGCTCCTTTTTTGAACCATTCAAGCAGCTCATCTAGCCTGTTTGTACAAAGGTGATACAAAATATCATGCGAATACCACAAGGCAGCATCTGAGACACACACAACCATCATCATTAACACTACGTAATATAAACACTACAGACTAGATTAAAACATAAGCTGTAGAAATTTTTCTACCATGTTACTTTGGAAATTGCCCGACAGGGTCAATCACCCATTACATAACACCAATTCTGACTTTTTCCAGAACCTCCCTCCCTCCTCTGTAATGCTACATAACACAAGACTCAACCCCCTCCTACTGCTATGTAACAAAATCATATCACCCCCGCCCTTACTTATGTCGTTCTTTCTATTGTCAATCATGTGAACAGGTGAAATATACTTTCAGCCTGCTGTTAGATGAAATAGAGGTAGATTAAGTACAGGGAGTCTAAATGAAAGAGACATGTGCATACTCCTTCAGCAGTTAGATCCACCAGCTCTCACCAAGCTCCCTCAAATATACAAATGGCAAAGGAAAGATCAGCCATCTTGGTAAAAGGAGCATTCGTGTGTTTGCATAATAGTTCTCATGAACGTATTTGCCAGAAAGAGAGCTTGCTCCAATTGACAAAGGCTAATTTTCATTGCTAAAAATGGCCAAACCAAAAACCTATCTAGCATTACATAACAGTGCTATGTAAACCCCATCCTCCCTCTGCCTTTCTGTAATGCTTTGTAGAACATCACGAGATCCTCCCTCTCCCCTAGAGGTGTTATGTTATGGATTGATAATCCCTAACTGCTGATGGCATGCAATTGCCTGTAAAATAAACTAGTCATAGATTGAAATTCTCAACTACTTGCTTTAAGATATTACTATGTATTCAAAATTCTTTTGTGGTATGTGCAATTCTGCTACTTGTATCAATTATTGCCAGGAAAAGGGCCAGTAGATAGCAAGTATGTTAATAAACCCAAACTTGAACTATAATACTACCAGTTTTCACAAATGCACAAAATTACTTGCAGGCTTAGGACAAGTTGGGTTGACAACCAGTCAAAAACTAAAAGTTAACAAAAAGAATGGCATGGCTATCATACATTACTTATGAAGACATCCACTAGCTATAAAATATCCAATTCTAATAAGTTGCAACCAAAACTACATCAACCATAAATATGAACTCTACAAGGAATTTATTGCATCCCACTTCCCAACTGGCTGACATTACATTTTTTAAACCTCACTTTCACACATTCCACCAAGGTGACAGCCCTTCCAATTTTACTATAATAAATGTTGCTACTTACATCTATCAGCAATGCTTCACTGAAAATCACACTTCTCACTACAAATACTCACAATTTTTCATTCTAATACCCAAAATAATACAAACCTTGTATCATAAAAGCATTTTCTGACTTGATGGTTGTAAAACTTTATGACGCTTATCAATGGAATGCAGTCATCTGGGTCAACAAAGGCAAGATCTTTTACATAAAGCAATGCAACAATATTTGATCTCTCTCCAGAATAAACAGGTATCCTGCTATACCCAGATTTAATAACTTGTGTCATAGTTTTGAAATCAAGAATTGCATCTTCATCCAGAAGAAAACAATCATTAATGGGGGTCATTATCTCCTGCACAGTCTTTGACTTGTACTTCAATGCTCCTGAGATTATACCAACTTCATCCTTCTCAAGATCATTAAATTCATCTTGTACTTTCAGCATCTCAAGAAGTTGCTTTTTATTGTAAACGCCACTGATCTCTTCTCCCAGAATAAGATCCAGAATTTTGCTTATAGGGTATGACAAAACAAAAGTGATGCCCATGAACAGCTTGGTAAGGAGTATTGTTCTTGCACCAACTGCAAGACCATATCTTGAGCAAATACTCTGGGGAACAATTTCACCAAAAATAACAATAGCTGCAGTTGACCCAATGATAGCAATGATACCACTTGTTAAATCATCAAGCAAAATAGTAAAAGATGAATTAACTAAAGTGTTTCCTAGCAGAAGTGTACAAAGCAAAAAGTTTCCTCTTTTTCTTACAGGAAGGATCTTTTTTGCATATCTGCTTTCATTTTGATCACCACTATTCATGACAATTTTTAAGTCGTTTGGATCCAAAGACATCAATCCCAGGTTCAGACCTGAGAAGAGCCCAGACAGGCAAATAAGGATAATTACAAGGGTTATTCTTAACCAAAGTGGAATAAAAATCGAATCAGTGACTTTAACACTCAACCATTTTTGGCTTCCTTGATGTATCCATTTATTTGTATTATTGGATGCTCCAGTTTTTATGCAAATATAGTATGTTCCTGCTTGCACCCACTTCAGGCTCAACAGTGCAACATTTCCATTTTCCAAAACTTCGTCAAATACTTGCACAGGAGTAATGCGCAGATCTTCACATGGTGCACCCCTTTTTGCTGGCCTGCTGGCAAATGAAACGCGGGTGTCTGACCTATTCAAATTGTTCCCGGCTATTCGTAGCTTGAAAGCTGCCCTGGGTTCAACAGTAACAACACCATCTACTATCGAGAGTTTTTTGCTTGTGCTCGCAAGAGTTATGACAGACACCGTAGTTTGTGGATTACAGCAGACTTTTCCATGTAAGTGAATAAATACAAATAGAAAAAACATAAAAGTTCGGTAATCTTGGTTTCCGGCAGCATTCATGATTAGTTGGTGATTACAGTTTTCGCTGCAAGGTGGTTGCGGACGAATTTTCTGTTCGAGGCTGGCCTCGCAAACATACTTATTTGTCCATGCCAATCCAATGATATAGAAGCGCCGACGACGCTAGATGGCCGACTCAAGGGTTTGCACATTGAACCGAGTGAGGCAAATTTTGCTTTGGCGGCCATTTTAATTGGTGGCAAAAAGGATTATCGCCAGTAATGAGCCCTTATAATTTGGTGAAAAGTAAGGGCTGATTTCATGAAGTTCCGCACGGATTTTAAGCGTGTAAAGCGGTGAGTTGGCATGAATTATCTCTTATCATGTCCATTTTGTTTGAATTTTGGCAATTTGTGCATTTTATCGCCACGTTTCAAGTACTTCAAAGGTGGCAGTTGCAGCGGTGTGCTTCTGTCTCGTAGAAATAAAGTGTTTTGCAAAGATTTCATTAATCAAGTTAACAATTGCGATATCAATTTCATTTGCTGCAGTATTCACACTACTTACTAACCTTAAACACTTTCATTTTTGGTTGGAGGTCTTTTTATCACTTTGTCTGGAAAAGTGCAAATTGATGGAGCAGCATTTGGCAACAAGTGGGGTTTATCTTCATCTTTCTAAAAATTAAAATCCGGAGGAAAGAAATGCTCGCCACATAATAGCTCTTGAAAGTAGGTTGAAAATGTTCTCTCTTTGTTACAACTATCCACTTTCGGAGCAGGCTCTTATCCTGCAGGGGAAATTTATGAAATGAAATTCAGTTTTTAGAAAAACGATTTGTGCATCCATATGCAGAGCAAGAGTTAACCTTTTTCTGAAAAAAGATCCGATCCAATTTCACTTGTTAAAGATAACAATGTGACATTTTATATGTTTACTCCAATGGCAGCAAACAGCAGATAACCTAAGTCCACATTCATAGTTGGGTCTGCTGAGCTCGGAGTCTTACAATCACAAACAACCACTGGGAAAAGATTATTGTTAGCTTTGTATATAATTTTTAAAACAAAGACAATGTAATTAGGTGCCAATGGCTTTACTGCTACGTTCCAAAAAAGTTTTTAATTATATTTTTCGAACTTAACAAAGCGCACCGCAGCAACTGCCACCCTTAAATTACTCGAAATGTCGCGATAAATACACGAATCGTTAAAATTCAATCGAAATTGAGGAGATAAGAAATGGTTAATGATGACTCACAACTTAACACGCTAAAATTCCGTTGGGAACTTCACCAACTCGGGACTTACTTTTTACCAATTTATAAGACCGCTCAGTACTGGCGAAAAATCTTTTGCCACCATTTAAAACGGCTGCCAAAATAAAACTTGCCTCACTCTGGCAGACCGAGTTGGACATCTAGCGCCTTCGGCGCTTCTATATCATTGGTCCACGTTAACCATGCACGGATAAATCTTTGGCTATGCTACAACCGATCGACCTCCAGTTTACGGTTGGTTTGCGGTTAGTTTGCTGTAAACGCCTAAGTTTTCCCTTGCTTATTTACACCTCCTGTGGGGAACAGAGGCTCAATAAAGCCAGAAAATATGTGTTCCCTAAGACTAGAACACTCATTCTACAAGCCTATCTACTTTTCACGTCAATTACCTATGATTTTTATTCAAAGCTAATGCTTTCAAAAACTCTACCCTATGTGAGCAACATTTTAGTCTCTGATCAAAAAAAGCAACTTTCCATCAGGCAAATCTCCAGGTACAGTTGAGATAATTCAATTCTGATTTCATTTCTTTAAAGAACACCTATGTGTGAGTGTGGCAAAAACTCTTGACGAAAATTCGTTTTCATTTTCTTTGAAAATTGAAAAGGTGAAAATGGCACAGAATTAAGGACTGGGGTACAGAACAGCGACTTTCCATCAGGCAAATCTCAAGTTACAGTTAATATAATTTAATTCTGATTGCAGCTGTTTAGAGAACACCTATGTGTGAGTGTGGAAAAATCTTTTGAGGGAGATTGTTTGCGTTTTTATATGGAAAGTCAACAGCTGAGAATAAGTGCATCTCGACAGGTAAACGATAAGTTCATGAGAAGGTGATGAAGAATAATGACGTTTGAGCAAGCAAATTGTAACGTACAACTTATATAATTGAATTCATACATCGCGTGAGTGTGGTATATAAGTGTCTAGCAATTAAATTTTGCCCCAAATGTTTATTTTCACTTAAAGCAGAAAGATGCTTTTTAGTGTATAGAGCTACTTATATGCCAATTGAGGGCCGTGGGGGGGTGGGGGTGCCCAATATTTAAAAAAAATGCAGGAAAGTTGGTCAAAAGTTGGCAATGCTGCGAGAGAAATGGTCACAGTATTTTCTGTGGCATTATTTTTACTAACATTCGTTGATCAAACAGTCAAGACGCCCCTTCTCCTACAATGTCAAGTGCTTCAACACATGTCTGTATAAAACCATGGTTTAAATGAGGTAAAGTACGGATATTTTGCGTTTGCAATTAGAATTTGTATACACTACTAATCATTTTACATAGCTCATCTGACATATAAACTTCCATGCTACAACTCATGTACGTTACTGTCTTAACATATCTCCTCCCAATAAACTGTTTTCGATTTACTTGACTTTCCATATAATGTACCTGTCGCTTGTTCATAGGTTTCCTGATACTTTCCTTTCAAGAAGTGAGTTAACAGTTCTGGGAATATTACCCGCTCAATGAATTGGCTCCTAGACATACCCCATGTTCTGGAAATTTGAAATACCAATGTATTCAATGTGGAGAAAAGCTTCTCGTCTTCATTTGGTACTGATCTGCAGAAGATCCTTTGCACTATGCGTAGTAACTTATACACAGTGCTATGCAGTGAATTTCTTATTAAAGAAAACTCTTCATTTTCTTGCAGGTAGCGAAACCTTGAAGGGTGCAATGCTATTACTGTAGATAGCAGTTCTGTTGTTGCTGCCAACAGTTCTTGCAAAGGCCGCCGCTGAAGATCATTAATATGGGCACACAGTTTACCTGCCTCTCTCGCACAAAAAGCTTTACACTCTTTCCAAATCAATTCATCACTGTTGTTAGAGGATTCATTAGAAGAGCTGCTATCCAAGGAGGCATCTGAATTGCTACTTACTCTCATCTTTGTCCCTCAGAAAAGTGGAAAGTGATCTCAACAGCCCCTCGTTGTGTGTAGGCCTATTCTCTAAAATTGCAGTTCGTGCGGGTCTCCATTTCACATCATCCCACAGGGTCCTGCTGTCTTTCGCACCTGTCGAGATGCGCTATTTTCAGCTGTTGACTTTCCATATAAAAACGCAAACAATCTCCCTCAAAAGATTTTGTCACACTCACACATAGGTGTTCTCTAAACAGCTGCAATCAGAAATAAATTATATTAACTGTAACTTGAGATTTGCCTGATGGAAAGTCGCTGTTCTGTACCCCAGTCCTTAATTCTGTGCCATTTTCACCTTTTCAATTTTCAAAGAAAATGAAAACGAATTTTCGTCAAGAGTTTTTGCCACACTCACACATAGATGTTCTCTAAAGAAATGAAATCAGAATTGAATTATCTCAACTGTACCTGGAGATTTACCTGATGGAAAGTTGCTTTTTTTGATCAGAGACTAAAATGTTGCTCACATAGGGTAGAGTTTTTGAAAGCATTAGCTTTGAATAAAAATCATAGGTAATTGACGTGAAAAGTAGATAGGCTTGTAGAATGAGTGTTCTAGTCTTAGGGAACACATATTTTCTGGCTTTATTGAGCCTCTGTTCCCCACAGGAGGTGTAAATAAGCAAGGGAAAACTTAGGCGTTTACAGCAAACTAACCGTAAACCAACCGTAAACTGGAGGTCGATCGGTTATGCTACAAATGTGGCATGTGGTGGATGGATGCACTTTTAGGCCTAATGCGACTTTAAGAAAGTATTAGAAGTAAACACTCATACTGGACTTGTGTATACTCAAAGCAAACTGCCTGCAAATATCTTCAACTTTAGCATCAAAGACCTAAATAATACAGCTGCCACTACAAAAGACCACCATTTATGGAGTCTTTCAATCAGCAAATACTAACTTTTCCATTTGTCTTCAACCTGAATCACTCCTCTACGCTGCTGCAGGCTGCAATAAATATCTAGATCAAGGGCATTATACCTGACGACATAACTCAGCTTTAATCTTTTTTTCGCTCAAGCACTGGAAACCATAAGATCTGCTAAACTATATGTAG
The DNA here is from genome assembly GCA_900291935.2 of Cassiopea xamachana. Lineage (NCBI taxonomy): Eukaryota > Metazoa > Cnidaria > Scyphozoa > Rhizostomeae > Cassiopeidae > Cassiopea > Cassiopea xamachana. The sequence goes on from OLMO02000297.1 coordinate 14,796,747, forward strand.
ATCTTCCTGGCTATCTTTCTCCTTGTTCAATTACTGGTGATAGACTTCATCCTGATATCCTCCTTTCTATAGCTGAGAATATCCTTTATATCCAAGAATTAGCTGTGGGCCTTGAGGTAAATTTTGGCAATAATGCTCGTCGTAAGGAGCTTAAATATTGCTCCCTCCTTACTGATCTTGAAAACGACTATAAACAAGTAAAATTAGTTAATCTCTCCATTAGTTGTCTTGGCATATTTGGAAAATCATCTGATTCATTTCTTAAACTCTATATTGAAGAAGCATTATGCAGGACGTCTGTTAGCTTTGACTCCCTATATGGAATGAGTCCTCCCTTCGTCTTTAGGGAGTGCAAAACTTGCCCAAGGCAGAAAAGCGATTTTTTGATTTTCTGAGCTTCTTGCTGTCCTGGGATCACCCTACCACGGAGGCTTAAGGGGTTACATCCCCCCTACAACTTTACTGAGCTCCCCTTTGGCACCTAAATTCCTATGCACTGTCGGCACATTCATAATATCCATGACCTTTCCTTTTTAGTTTTTTTCAGCCAATGCAGTAGGTTTTGTCCAATAAAATTCTTTGACACCGCTCACCATCGACACTTTGGCAGCACGAGCACCCCAGCATTTTTCTCTTGCGCCACCACTTGACAAAATATTGATTTTTTTGAAACATTAGGTAAAACATTGACATAAATAATAAGTAACAGTGGGCCGAGTACAGCTCCCTGTGAAACTCCGCATTTCATGATGCATTAAATACTCCTCCTCCTCCTGTTCAGTCCCTGAAACACAGCAAACGAAATGCAACGAACGCTAAGTGTAATCTCCATAACCCGAAATCAAAAAATGGGGCCTGTGGAAACCAAACAACAAAGCCCGTTTCTTGTGTATTCTCTTGATTCCTTCTTGGCATCTTCTAAATGGAGTTCTTCCTCCCAGGAAGACAATTATTGGCGCATTTTGTCCTTATAGCAATGGTAATTGTCCGACTCGAGGCGACTAATTATGTAGTTTCGTGTTGTTTCGTCGAGTTTAGGGCCTTGTAATGCATCAAGAAAACTTATGGTTAGACGGTGGAAAACGCCAAGACCACATTCTGATTTGTATAAGATGACGATGGTACTTAGGCAACATTCGGGAAATTTATGTCAATTTGAAGCAATGCATACAAACTTCACGTATAATATCTCATTAAATACTACCAATGCATATCTCACTAAAAAGGCAATTTGTACTTGGCTGGCTTACGAATAATAGTAATAAAACTATTAACCTATAGTTTATACAGTGTTGTGTCAGTAATAGAGGAGGTCTGGGTCAGTCCATGGTTTGTTTATCATGCAAAAAATGTAATACTTGGTGCGTATAATGATGGTGGTCATTTTAACTGCTATATAGTTGAGGCGAGGCTTTTCAATGCCTAGCTCTATGCACATGTCAAAAAATGACTCAGAAGCTTGGCCACAAATACCAAGAGAACTTGTTGATACGTTGATAAACTCTGCCTTCCGGCAGAGCAGTGGTGGCCTGGCTATTTCTGGCAGGGGTGGCCAAAACCTTGCTAGCGCCTCCTTCACAAAGAACTAAAATGGTGATTGGTAATTGCTTTCACAAGTAAAATTGGTGCCATGGCTGAAAAAACATCATTGATCATCAGAGGCGTCGTGGCACATGTAGAGTTGGGGGGGGGGGGTCAAGTTCAATGATTTTCCAAGAACATTGGAAATCTCTATCTCTACTAACAGCAAAAGTCGAAAAATTTCCGACGAAACATTAAAATTTCCGAAAATCTGACGATTTGGAAAAAATAGGGGGCCATGACGCCTCTGTTGACCATTGAATGTCATGCAACAATACAAATGAAAGTACCCAAACAAATTAGCTTTTGGTAAAAGCTAAGTTTTCTCTAAATGCCTGTAAAAAATTATACAATGCGTAAGCTAAAGGTTTATGGCAACTTTCATGCAGAAGCGAAATAAAATACTAGGAAGTAATTTCCAAAGTTCTGCTTTGTCAAAAGATTTTTTCAAGACAAAAATAAGTTTTTTTATCTGATAGCATCTTCGCCTCCAATGGCGACTAACATCCACTGCCCAGGCTATGCACGAGCAATAGCTGGCACTTCTCAAAAATATTGTTAATTTATCTCCATTATCAAGCACAATAAAAAAGTTTCTGTTTTGAAAACGTCAACGTAGTGACTGAGTGTTCAGTGCATTCTATGTCGCACAAGCCGGATACATCCGGCGTGACGTCGCTTTCGTTTAGGTCTTGACGTATATACATTCGACAGCAAAAGAAGGGACAGCGGACTTTTTCCCTTTCTAAGTCTGCAAAATTCAATGAAGTCAGTTTAAGGGATCACTTTTCCTTCTCCATATAAATTGCAATGAAAAACAAGTCATATTCTGTTTTGAAAAGGGGCGTTTTCTAACGTTCTAGAGGGCGAGGTCCAAAAAATTTTTCTGGGAGCAAGCCCCCTGACCCCCTTTTCCATTGATTTCTTCCTTGCATTACTAACATTGCACGGTTAGTGTCATCAAAAAGCAATGCGCACACATGATTCTCCCAAACAACAGAACATAATTTGGAAACATCTTTATCAAGAATACCTTCAGTGAAATTTTCATGGGGCATTCACCAAGATATCGGGCAAGTTCGTATACAACGCCCAAAGGAATCCGCTAGTTACGTCCTTGCATCTGGCCCCATCAGGAGTGTTGAATAGGGAATTTGGCCCCGAAGCCCAAAAAGGTTGGCGACACCTGGATTAGATGGCTCTAATGACGATAATGTTTGGGCCAGAAACAGGGCACTTAGAGGATTTTAAAATCCTATGGGGAAAAGGTGACTTTAAAATTAGCGTGGGTGGTAGGAAATTGTTTATGCTACTTTCCTAATTTTTATGACTGGGGAGCAAGAATGACAACTGGGTGGGCAATTGTTCCCCTAGTTTATTTGTTAAAAGAGGCGTTGCATTACAGGTTGTTGCCAGTTTCAAAGGTTGCTATTGCAATTATGACCATACCTGAATGCTTTTCTTGTGTTGGCCACACCCAAAAGCAAAATAGTGTGCAGGAGTTTCAGAGGAAGTAAAGTGCGCATGCGCCATACTCAGCAGACTGGCACATTCACCCTACCCTTGTTGCAGAATTGCATAATAGTAGATGGGAACGAGGCTGTTGTCCCAGGCTTAAGGTTTGTGGACACAGACAGACGAGCGAAATTTAGAACGAAAACTTTTGTTTTTCTTAGCATCAGAAACGAAATGCCGAAAGAAGTTGTGAATGCAGATGAATTTCAAGATTTCTGGGTGCCTCCGCCGCCACCTGAAACAACAGGCCAGAAGATTAAACGAAAGATACGGGAAAATCCATTTGTGCCCTTAGGTACTGCTTACTGTACTCTATTTCTCTTTTTATGAAACTGTGTTGGTGTACTGCCTTATTTACACCAAAGATCAGCTATTTCTTATGATTTGATGTAGTATCGAATAGGATTTATTATCTTTGCTCGCCCTCCATAATCATTATGATATTCTAGCACTGTTACTAACTGTCAACCGATCGTAAAAGAGTTCATGTATAGGACTAGTTGGTAAACATTTTTCCACCGGAACAGGCACGTATGTGCAGGGACATGAGGGTGCAACCTCTCGCAAATTAAGAATTTGCATCGTTTTGCCCCTCAGCAGCAAACTTGTCAACCTAAAATTTTCAAAACCTGGAGTTGGGATTTTGCTATTAAAAAACAGGGAGATTCGGTCAGAAACCTGGAGATTACATGAATTTTTAAGTGAGTAAATAAACCTGATGAAAAGTTGTGCTCAGGCAAAATGATAACGAGAAGTCTCTTCATAATAATCTGTAGTGTTTATTTGTTAATCAGTAAGTGCAAACAAAAAATTTTTCTCAGATGGAAAATCAATGTGGCCAACAATTCATATTGTAATTGTAAATTAGAAAACTTTTGAAATAAATTGTGCAAAAAACAAATTAGATGTAATAAAACCAATGAAATAGTAGCAACAGATCCATTGATTTCTGCTAGATGATGTGCTTCAAGCCAGGAGAAAAATTATAAAACCAGGAGAATGGGATACAGCAGTCAAAGCCAGGAATCTCTAGGCAAAACTGGAAAAGTTGACAGTTTTGCAACAGAATTATTGGCCTGGATCAGAAGTATTGATCTAAAGATTTAAATAATCAAATTAAGCTTTTGACTACCCAAGGTGATGGTACAGGCAACTTTTACCCCTTTTGAACATTTCCTCCAGATACATTTTGCATCAGGTGTTTGTGTTCATGGGGGGCTTCTGAAGGGTTACATTGGCAGTGCATCACCATAGCCTATATAGATGGCGATTATAAGATAATTAAGGACAAAATTTTCCAATAATAGACTGCATGTGTATTTTAGATAGATATCTATATGCATGCATGCATCTATTTGTGCAGGCATGCTGGCAACAGTTGGAGCCCTCTCATATGGTATTTATGGATTTCAGAAAGGTAATCAACGAATACAACAGACTATGATGCGAGCAAGAGTTCTCGCCCAAGGTGCAACAGTCTTGGTTTTAGTTGGTGGGATAGCTCTTGCTTCAATGAGAAATGAGGAGAAGAAATAGGATTATGCTTTAACTACTTTAGTAATTTGACCTATAGTAATTGCTTTCATATTTGGCAGATTTATGCTTAATTTTTGGCATTATAATGGATTGGCTGGTTTTTACCTGCAGTGGTCAGCATAAATAATTGTTGTGATAAAAAAGATAGGCTTTGCTATCATTGAAGCTAGTAAAAATACCATGATGCTAGTCAAAAGCTGAGTGTAGATAGCAATAAAGTAGAACTGGTTTTTGCCACATAGTATTCATGTGCATTTGGTTATGTGCACACACTACTGTAGTTACTCTGGTTATGGCATTACCTATTGAGAACACCTGGCTTGGAATTTTTGATTTCCTTTTAATCCCTCAGTACCAGTTTAATGATGAAATGGTATAGTTTGCATAAAATCCTTATACATTATGACTGGTGTTGTCTGCGTGAGAGCTCTTGTTTTATTAGATTTTGGAAGTTGATATAGCAGTTACTACAAATGTGTAACAGAAAATCTAATATTTATATAGAATGAAGAAATCCATGTATGAGCATACTGCTTTTTTGGATTTTTTGTCTACATCTTTCTAGAAGTTCCATTCTACAAAAAAGTATTGCAATTTCAAAGTATCTACACAATTCAACTATGAATTACATTGTTGTTAAGATGTTTCCCTCTTCCAAGTTCTACATTTTGAGAAGCTTTAAAAACTAACATGTAAGGTGTCAAGTGCCAAAACATTCTGCAATAGAAGCCACAGAGACAAAATATAACTATCTAACCAAATCAAAATCTACATTATATTGCTATATAATTTATACTTCTTGCACTTCAATGAATTAATAACTCTGTTAATTATAAGAAATACAAAAATATTGAGTTCTAAAAGAAACAGCATTCCTAAACTATTTGCCTATGACAGCCATGCACAGGTTTCTATCAGTCACAGACACCATATTCACACAAACTGGTTGCAAATCACTTACACACAAGATTTGTGTGAGTCAACATAATGTCTTTGCAGATAATTTCCTTTATACCTAAGCAAACAAAGGCCTGAACCTTTTTATTTAATTTTGAATACTTAATCTCATATTGTTAGATTTGTAGTGACACTTACCTAAGCAGAAACCCACATAAAAGAACCTGTTTTTATAAGAACCATGAGGCTGAAATTTCATTGCTTGAAACCCCTAAATATGAACCCAAAAAGGCTGAAATGAACATGAAACAAGAATTCTGACAGGAATCCTCAAGAACTCTTCTGCTAAAAATAGTGTTAGTCCATGCAAGGCATGTGCTGTACATATGAACCTTGTTAAGAGCCCTACAGGCTGGAATTTAGAATACCAATCCACTAATTAAGAACCTGTCCAGGCTGCTCAGAAAAAAACCTAAGTTCTTTCATGTGGGTTTCTACTGTAATGGACAAGCTAGCCTGTTAACATATGAAAGATTATAATCACTATAACTATATTATTCCCAGCTTCCAACTATTTATTCTAGTAGAAAAAACAATAGAGTTTCTTGTAGGCCATTCCAGGGGCTTACTGATTCCAGAAACTTTAAAGGGGGCTATTGGAGATGAAGGGGCTAAAAGAGAGGGGGCTAAATCAGTTTTGAAACATGAGAAAACTCATAGCAGTGATCTAAATAATGAATTATTATCGATTACTAAATGTGGATGTTTGGTCATAAAAGGGAGCTTAATAGGTGAGGAAGCTTAAATTGAGAGGGGGGCTTAAAAGAAACCGATTTAAATATATTTCATTCAATTGGCACAAACAGAAACATTTCTCCTTGTCCTTTTGCTATTTGGTAGGAAATTGGCAATACTGTAGTGAGAAATATTTTGAAATGGAATCTCAACAGGCTCCTTGCCAACTAACTCCATGAATATTTCAGTTTTCTAAGAAAGAAAAACAAATGGTAACTGCGCCAACAACCAACTCAAATGTGACATAGCTACATGGCAAACATTGCATTTTGTAATCTTAAACCTAGTTGGTGGGATAGGTGCATGTCTTGAATTGGCCTAAAGGGCCAATCCAAACATTCTGGACATGGAACCTGAACATTTTGATCAAGTATATCTGCCAAACAATACTAGGTACATTGATGATATTACACTTACTCATTACTCCCACCTAGATGGTGGTATTGAAAATGAAAAACTTTCCTTTCAACTTATTGTTATGAATTTAGAGCCACTCTAACCTTGTTTCTGATGTCACTTGCAAAATGTGCTATTTCCACAACCTGTACTTTTAGATTAAAAGTTTACAGAATCTACCTGGTTAACTTTCTTTTCACTCATTGTACAAGTTACTAAGTATAGTATCAACAAGTAAACCAATTTGCAACAGTTGGAGGTTGTAATGTACCAAAGTTAGGCAAGTTTATTTCCAAGATGGTAGTGTTCCGGACATGACAACTTCAATTACTATAGAAAAATGCTAGAAACTGGAGGATCTTTAAAGGAAAGGCTGCTTTCTTAATGTTGGAAACTATCAATAAACATATGAAGCTAAACTTAGCTTTCATTTTTGCATCCATGTTATGAAAAGTTCCAGATGTGACACCATGTTCAGAAGCTCTTGTTTTACATAAATGGATCAGTTTTCTTCATTAAACAGCATCATATACACATTGATGATATTATTTAGGGCAGCCTAAAAAGGCATGCTCTTAAGTGCCAAATAAACAGGAGGTCCTAATAAACAGGTGGGTGGGAAAAAATTTCAAAATCTAATAAATGGGGGGTTCAAAATAAACAGGGGTTGGAATTTGAGATCATTATAGAAGGAGGGGAAGAACACAAACAGGTTGCCATAAAGCATAAAACTAAAATATATACAGCAGTATGCTATTTTGCCATGACAATTGGGTGTGAATAGCACTAATAAAGACACGAAATGAAATGAGAGGTTTGCAAAAAAGTCAATTTCCTTAAAATTAATAAATGGGGGGTCCTAATAAGAACTAGGGGGTTGGAAAAAAATAAAAAAATTACTAAGTGGGGAGGGGCTTTGTTAGGCACCTGAGAGTACTACATAAAAATACTGAATACTTCTTGTTGACTAAAAAAGCTTGAGCATTTAATTTTGTGCAGGTAAGATGAGAAATGAAATTTGTGATTGCATTTTTCAAATGCAATTAAGTTTGACACTACATTTCAGTGTATCTAAAATTCAATGTGTAATATCAGAGTTCCTTATAGCCAATCTACATTGCACAAACTAGCCCAGGTTCGCCCTGGGTTAAGTCCAACCTGGGTTTGCCCAGATTCAATTTACATTGGATTTGCTTTAATATAAATGGAAATTGAAAGTTGGGGTGAACCTGTGTGACGCATGTGCAGAGGTAAAAACACTCACAACTTGATGTGAGAGAAACCATTTAAAATAGTGAATGACAACAGGTCAAATTTCTGTGAACTCCACTACAAAATACAGGTGCCTCTCCTAAGAGAGCTGTTGCTTTACAATCAAGAAAAAGGGCTATGAATGGCGAAAGTGGGCAGCTAGTGCGCAACTGGGGAGATATATGTGTGGAAATGATGCAAATGAGAGCTGATTTGAAGATTAATCTAACTCATTGAAGCCTTTCACTTCCTTTACCAACACTATTTACATTCCATCAATGTATTGCGCATGTATGTTGTATTGTGCAAACCTGGCTTTGCCACAAGTGCAATTTACACTGCAGATAACCTAGGTTTGCCCCAGGTTGAACTGAACTCCAAACCATGGCTGGATCTAATCCGGGGCGAACCTAGGTTAGATTGGTTTACATTGGCAAACTTGGGGCGAACCCAGGTTAGTTTGTACAGTCTAAATTGGCTATTAGTTTATGATGTGGGGTTATTGGAAGTGCATAGTTGCATATAGTAGTTTTTCACATCTAGAATATTCCAGATGTGACAATATTTATAATATTTATAATATCAAAAATATTTCAGAAAGTACCAGATAGATTTTTTAATAATTTCATATCAGCTTAGAATTCAAAATACTGTATTTCTCTGAACAAAAAGAATTGCATAGATAATATCCCTTTGAAACAAATAAAAAAGTTCTAATATCCTTGACAAGATTAAGAGAAATGACATAAATTGCTGTCATTTTTCCATTTCTGAATTAACATATTGATATTTTCAAAATTTACAAATTGAATGGCATAGATAAGGTCATATCAAATGATGTTTTCATGAAATTATTTGAGCACTCAAGACATGCCAGAAGTATAACTCATGTCACATCCAGAACAAAAGTTTTTGTGTTACTACATCAAATGACTGGCAAATGAATAAAAAGGTAATAAAAATATAACTGCTTGCAGAAAATTAAGCCTACATGTATCTACTTTCCAGATATGAAATGTGCAAGGACGAAATGTTGATTTGAAATTTCACCCCTAAAGGGAACAAAGTTGCGGATTGGACCTAAAATTTATCAGTAAAATTGTTTTTTGCTCAATTACAAAATTTAACAGATAGAATGATAGCAGAATGTTTTACCTGCACAATGTTTTCAACATCAAGAATATTTCTTTTCTCATACTCCTTTTGAAAGTCAAATATATCAAACCAAATGCCAAGAGCAATATTTGGATGATTGAATGAACGAACTTGATGCCACCAATACTGTGGTATGTAAAGCATATCTCCTGCAGTAAAACATATTCACATTCAGTATCATCAAAAATTGCTCTAGCAAAATGGCAAAAATGATTAACTAGCTAGTCTCGCTTTGCAGTGGTCATCACTAACACAATGGTGTGCTTTACTAGTAGACCAATTTCTTCCAGGTGTGGACTAACGTTTAATCCCTATTAAACATTAGTCCACGTCTGGAAGAAACTGGTGCAAGAGCATCAATTCATACATGTGCACAAGTGATTTCTCCTAATTATTTGGAACTGCACATGCAATCCAAGATGTGTGCATTCAACTTACAGAGTTTCTTGTTGCTGAAGTATGTCAAATGTCTCATTTAGGATAAAACAGAATAAAGCAGCATCATGAAAGCAGATGTCACCAGTGCTGCAACTGCAATAATGAAGTTGCTATTTGGCAGGTGTAATTGCACAGTTTATAGTAATGTTGGCTCAGGCTATTTGCGGCTCATGCTGGAGATTTTGCACTTGTACAAATACACACACATGCAGTTTAGGGATGTGCTGATGGAGGCATGGGGGGGTCACAATCCCAATATTTTCAAAATTGCAAAAAAGTCGGCCAAAAGTCAGTGCCATGCAGTAAGAGAAATGGTCAATATTTTCTGTAACATTGTTTTAGTGACAGTAGTTGGCCAAATGGTCAAAACACACCCCCCCCCAAATGGAATGAGCTTTGGTACAATCTGGAGTAATCGCATGTGTTTCTGAGCATGACTTAAAATTAGATACAACAATATATCAATGATGGTAGTCCATGTCCTATACCTACTAATGTCAGCATAACTCAGCTATAGCATGTATCTTCTAAATAACCTGGCTTGATCTATACTAGTTGATTGTGTGCCGAAAGTGTAAGTCTTGAATGAAAACAGTGAAAAATTGTGAAATGAATATCATACCTGGTTCTATTCTAACTGTGTAGTAAGGGATTTCTTGCAGTTTCTTGACATCATTGATGGTCAGGTTTTCAGGATTCATGTCTGAGACACCAGCTGCAACACTGTAATTATCTGCATCAAAGTGTCTTGTGTATTTATTGTCATACAAAATAACATCTTTATATCCAGAAAAAACAGTTAGCAAGTTCTCATAACCATCTTGGTGGAAAGCAGAGCTTGTGTTGCCACTGCTAATGAACAAATTCAAATTGTCAACAGCTGCACGATGGGTAATACTAAGCAGTGGCAATGGCAAATAGATGTCACTCACCATCTTTGAATCCTTGCTAAATAACGAATCTAAATATATGCTTTTCTTTTCATACTCTTCTAAAAACAATGATAGTTTCATATTCTTTCTCACTGGAAATGATGCCTGAAAATGTTTACGAAATTCAACAGTAAACACATCCTGACCATGAACCTCTTTAAGATATGTCACATTGGGCCACTTCCTAAAAGCAGGCCAATGAGAGGCTGCCCCTTTAAACAGCACTGGTCTTGATTGTCGAACATACTTTGAGTAAAAGAACTGGCCATTAGGAGAGATATCCAGAGAAGGAAGCTGAGTACTTGTGGCACCATGAAACCCAAGCTTCATCCCATAACCTGAAAAATAAAAGGATGAAAAAACTCCATCCATCTATAGGTTGTGGATTATCAAAAAATAACTGTGATTTGTTTCAGTTCATCAATCCACAAAGTATGGCCTTTTGGTGAGATCTAGAGCCATTGTGGGAAATGTGGCAGTTGCATGCCCCCTGATATGATGCATGCATTGGTGCAGTCATTGTTGCTAAGGGATGAGTTGTGAGTGTGGCCTGTAAGCAAATACTGATGGTGGTAAGAAGCCAATTCCTTCAATGAATGCAAGAGCAGTTCTCATATCAGGGTTAATACTATTGTGAGAAGATAAAATCTAAGGACTTTTTAACAAATTTTTAAGTACCAAAAATGATTTATAAGGAGTATTTTTGGGTGTTTCCATAACAAAACTTTCATTTCCTAACTAAATCTTCCACTGAAAATCCTCTCACTCAAGAATTGATTAGAAATAAGGAGTTTCTTTCCCAAAATACAAGAACTTAAGGAGTTTTAAGTGCACTTAAAAACACAAATGAAACTTAAGGAGCTTAAGGAGTAGCATGAGCCCTGTATATGGATCATCAGTTAAGTTCAGTTTTGACTATATGTAAGTGCAAATAACATGAGTCATTATGCTACTATTCTAGTATGTACAAGTGCACATGGATAGTTGAATGCTTGAGCATTAATTGCATGACCTCAACCTACTGGCATGCAGGAGATCTCATCCATGACTTACATACTTCTTAGAATGGACCTTATGTGTGTGTGAGCAAAATGTCAGGTGTACAAGTGTGCACTTAGTCTCATATGTGCACTTGACTTTTTAGCCCAAAAAGCATTTGTGTTCTGTCATTTGCTGAGTTCAAATCAAACCAGGGGTGGGACTAGGAGGGAGCTTTGGGGGGCCATAGTCTCCTCATGGGAACATGCTAGCCTGCTGTCAGCTGGGGTGCAATCCATGTAAACTGCATTTCAAAGTTGTTCCATGGAAAATTTGTAGTGGATCATGAACTACTCGTGTGCTGCACCAACAAAGCTAAAACATATGGAATCCCATTCCATCCAGTTTCACAAGCCAATAACTCAAGAATTTACCCAGGCTAGAATTTTTTCCAATAGTTTCCATGCTAAATGCCAAAAGAGCCTGGTGTATGCCAAAGTTCTTTGGGCCTAAGTACATCGAATGCACCTTGGCCTGTTGGATGGTGGAGAACTCTTCCTTCAGAGGCCTATTAGCAGCTGAAGTACCCAGCTAATGGCATTTTAGCCCCCTCATTGGATTCAGCTCCCCCTGTCAGAAAATTCCTCCTGCCACTTTAGACTTAAACATTAGTACTACACCCTATCATGTCTCTCAGTGACCTGTCACACCCATTTCCAGGAGTGCAGTGCCACTTGTGACAACAGGGTTGCCTGATTGACATTTGTAAAAACACCAAATCAAGGCCCAAAAAATTTCAAAATTCTACAGCTTTCCATTAATTTCCAGGTAAAGCTATACATTTGACAATTGAAAATAACATAAGAACAACCTTAGATTCAAAAGTAAATATCAGACTATTGAAGCTCAGCAAGAAATTAGGCATTTTCATAAGAAGGAGTGTATCTGTTCCAAACTGAAATTGCTTACTAATTTTTCAAATTAAGATTTGTCAATTATAAATGAGTTGCATGTAAAAAATCATCTACACTGCAAAAATTAAGAGAATAATCAAGATCAAACCACACTTTCTGCATAACATCAAAAAATATTTTTCTCAAAAATGGAATTTGTTGAGCCTAGGTGTTTGATAGAAGCATTATACATTCATTTTCAGCCATTTGAAAAAATACACTTCTGCTTGTCAATGAAAGTTCCCCACAAATATTTCACCAGCAATAAATCCCCAAGGAAAATCACATCAACTTCGAAAATTCCGAGATTTCGGGATAAAACCTCGAATCTGCCAGTCCTGCGTCACAAATATTTTGAGTGTGCAATTGCCAAACTCACAAGCAGGTCCATCCACATTGTAGTTAGCAGTTATGGCCTAAGTACTAAATGTTATTGAATAACAAAATTAGGCCACATTTGCAACACTTGGTATTATACGAAGATATAGAATACCATAAAAATCTGAAAGGCATGAGACGAAAAGCCAGATGACCACGAATATAACATTATTCTTTGGGGGAAATCCTTTTATGCATTCACGGAGCAGCAGCATTTTCTTGATGTCAAAGTTCCAGCTTTCATCATTGGCTTTCATCACAAACATATTGCGACAGCCTCTTTCGCGAAACCGTCTCTCGCTGTGTCAAGGACCTACCTCACAGTCCTAAATGTTTATAGGCATCCGTTTTGGGTTAGCACGACTTTGGAAATGGAATTTAAGTATCTTCAGTTTAAAGCAACATTGATTGTAAGCCAATTATATATCGTCCATGTCCCTTGTAATAATTCGATGTAGCGCCTAGAGGTTTGGTTTAGTAAAATACAGCTGCCATTGTATTCTATCGACATGGCCAGCCCCAGGAAGAACGCTCCAAATGTTACGAGAGAAAGAATTTTACGCCAGACTCCAAGACCACGTATTTCCCTTGCTTCCTTGTCACGCAGAGAGCACGTTGATCCATCTTTGGAACTCTGTGGTGGAATGACTGATGCTGTGAAAGTGAAGAACAGATTTCAACACAGCCAACATAATGTATTGTGCTATTCCAATAGCATCTACAGCTCACAAAACGTGAACATGCACCAACAGCATTCAAATTCTACTCTTACAAGACCTGAGGGAAACAACTACTATCCTGAACATAAGTACACAGCAACTGTTGCACCAACCAATTATAATGCATTAGCAGTAGACAAAGCATCATCCAGATTTGACATTTGTGGCCGGTGTCATGCAGACACAATAGTATATGAACACAGTGTGAAGAAATGCCAAACCTGTGGGCAGTTTTCCCTTCTAAAACAACCACATATTAGTACATCTTTATATTCAGAGGACTGGTGTAATGCAAGTACATCTAGCCCTAAGAAACATCTAGTGGATGGAAATCTTTATCAAAATAGGCCAGGAAAAAATGGCAGTGATGTTAAGCAAAGAGCTAGGTGTGCTCGTAAACCTACAAAACCAAAGAATAAAAGCAAAATTTGTCTTACTATATCTAGTGATGAAGATGAAGACAATGAGAGCCAAAAAGAGATTGAAAAGTCTGCTTCTTCTACAAATGTTAAAAAGGAAGAAAGAAGCAAGCCACATACTGATGAGAATGATGAAAGTAAGGGAGCTCAGTCATATAGAATACCAAAGCTTTCTGACCGTATGAAACTACAAGGTGGCAGAGAAAGTGAAAACCAATCAACTGATGCTTCACCAGGATTAGCAATAGTAAGGCCATCATGTCTCACCACTACAGAGGAAGGATTTGAGTTAACTGTGTGGCATGTGCAGCTTGGGAGTCTTGCTGGCAAAGGAATGACACCATTAACTTTGCGTAATAATGTTCTTAGAATTGAGGTTGAATGTTCTTTTGAGGTTTTAGAAGCTAATAAAAAGAAGAGAATGAGTGAAAGATATAAGCTTGCACTATCATCAGTTGAAGTTTCCAAAATCATTGTTAGTTATGATACAGGTATTTTTATGATATCTGTGATTCCCAGCAAAAGGTATTCAGATATTATTAATGAAGCCCTTTCTAAGTGCATTATAGATGCTGGAAGCAAAAGATCTATTGAGCAGCAGATTATATTTATTGTGAGCTCAACAAAGGATGACTTCAAACGAACACTAGAAAAAACATTGCCACATTTGCAAAGAATTGCACCAGTTTCAAGCCACCTGAGTGATGGTATTAAGAGCGTTCTTAGTAGTATTACAGGGCAAGAAATGCCACAATATGTCACAAGGTCCTCAATTGCTGCAGTAGAAAGTGACCAGTTGGTGAAAGATTTAAAGACGCTTTTTGTATACCCACCACCCCCCAAAAAGGGTGGTATAGCTTTGAAGAAAGTAGATGTTGATTGTCTTCTGCCGGGGATATACCTGAATGACATCATAATTGACTTCTATCTAAAATATTTATATGAAGAAATACTATCAGAAGAACAAAGGGCAAGAACATACATTTTCAATTCGTATTTCTACACATGCCTTTCAAAGAGAGCATTTGGAGATTCCAGAAGAAATGAAAGCCCCATGGAAAGAATGCATGCCCAAGTGAGGAAATGGACAAGAGATATTGATATTTTCAAAAGAGATTTCATCATTATTCCAATCAATGAGCATGCACATTGGTTTCTTGTCGTCATTTGTTTTCCATCCAGAGTAGAGCAGGATGAATCAACTAATCTTAATGAGTCTATTGAAGGAACAGGTTCAGATGTCACTGATGAAGTAGTAGCAGAGTCTAAGAAAGAGGAAAAAGGCATTGCAGAAGAGATAGAATCACTTAAGACAGAGAAAAGCCCAGCTTTGATTGATGAAAAGTGTCAAGTATTAGATGCTGTTGTGCCAATGGATGTAGACAAAGACAGTGCAGATTTGGAGAAAAAGGAAAGTAAAGATAAATTTTTACAACCAGAAGAACCATATATTCTAAAAAATGGTAAAGGTGAAGAAGATCAAAAAGAAGGCAAAGGCATTTTGAATGAGTCAGTTGGAACAGATAGCAACTCATCTGATGATAAACTGCAAGCAAGAGTATATGAGCAGCCTTGTATCCTATTGTTTGACTCTCTGGTATCTGGTGGACGGTCAAGAGTTTTCAGCAACTTGCGACATTATTTGACAATGGAATGGAAAGAAAAAAGGCTAGGATTAGGGCCAGAAAAATGTTTCACAAAGAACAATTTGAAAGGGTCTTTTCCAAAAATCCCACTTCAGAATAATGACTGTGATTGTGGTGTTTATATTTTGCAGTTTGTGGAAAGCTTTTTTCAGCAACCAATTCTTAATTACAAGTTTCCTATAAAAAAGAAAGACTGGTTCACAAAAGCAGATGTTGATTCCAAGAGGGAGAACATTATGAAAATTATTAGTAATCTAGAGGAAAAGTATTCTTCTAGTAATTGAATTCCAGGACTTTGTTAATTGTGATGTTTTGTTGTTTGAAATGTTATAATGGCAGTCTCTTGAATTGTTCTGATAATATTTTGCTGAGCAGCATGCAGCACTGTATTATGACATACACTAAGCTCAGAATGTCAGGTAGCTATGAGATGGTTGAAATATCTATTGATATTAGCCAAGTTATGTATCACAGTAAAATGTAAGATATTGACAAGTTTGGCTCCCAGTTAGAGTATGTTTGATAATCTATAGCATGCTTTCTATTTACTTGTAAATAGTTCTTCTTTTCATTCATGTTTTGTTAATCTCATCATGGTAATAGGTTTGAAATTGAAACAGTGAAGTTAGATATTAATAGTAACTCCAATCAGGTATACTGAGGGGCTGTAGCCCCCTACTGTTTTGCTAATGTGTGATGTCACTATAAATAGCCTTTCCTATCTAAGATACAAAGTATTTTGATATTCAAAAAGGGGTTTTCTTGCAATCTAAGGAAATAGTTGTAACAAGTTAAGGGGCTCTGCCTTTAACTCTGACTTCTACACCCCAGTAGAAGCTTGGCACTCATCCCAGCCCCCTCTTTCAAATATATGCTCCAGCATCCCTGTAAATTGTGGAGAGAGCATGCCCCTTTCCAAAGTATTGTATTTTAACAATTGATTTGGATACTTTGGAGTCTGTTAGCTTTGCTCTTGATTGTGAAGTTAAATAGTTGCTATTAGAAATTGATCTATATCCATCCTACTATTATTTTGAGCTAAGGCCCTCTACATGTGGATTGGTTGTAGATTTAATGAAAATCGATAGCAAAGTCTATGCAGTGCTACCTGTCTGAAGTACAATGATGTCTATTAGGAAACACGATAGGAACTACCAAATACCTTTGCTTATTGTCAGTGATGTGCTGAGACACCTGTTGTTACGGGATGGGAGTGTTTTGACCAACTGACCAACTATTGTTACTAAAAAAAGGTCACAGAAAATACTGTCACCAACTCTCTTGCAGCATAGCTGCCTTTTGACCAACTTACTTGCAAATTTGAAAATATTGGGGGTGCATGATGCCCCACATGCCCCCCAATTGGCACATCCCTGCTCATTGTCATAGAAGTTTGTAGCTGGTGTTACTTCTTTGTTGAAACAGTTAGCTCCATTAGTTTTGTTCATATCAATTTTTTTTATCTAGCTATGAATTTGCTATTTAGTAAGTTCAAGAAATTACCCACTGTTATGTTAGAGTAGGATTCATTTGCAACCGTATTTTAGAGGATGCTATGTTGTAAAATAAATGAGATATCTAGAATTTATGTAGGCATTCTTTTCCAATGTTGAGTTTTATTTTTGTTAATTTTTTCTTTGAGTTTTCTCTTCATAGCATGTCTCATACTCCTAAGTAATCAAGTGAAGTTTTGCTCCAATGAAAAGATTAATTGAACTTGTTCTTAGATTCTTGTGTGATGGCAGTGTCCAACTGCTTTGGTGGAAAGGTTGTGTTATGATCCTGTTTTAAACATTTATGGCAGCTCATTGCTCAATCAGTGACTTTAATTTATAAATAATTATCTCATCATTGGTTGTTAGCTTCTTAATCTTTTCCAGCCCACAGTCATTTTGACCCACTCCCTCATTTAATACATGTGAGGATTTCATGAGTGACATTCACCTGAGGCTTATACAGTAAAATCCACATCTTTTTTAACATAACACAACATATTTTTGATCCTCATCTTCAAATCCCTTGGCATATGAAAGCCAGCGTGACCATAAGTCATTGAAATAACCATGTCTTCTAACTTCTAGCCCCCCAATGCTACTGTCCAAAGAACGTCCCCCCACATATGCACCACTGCACAGGAGGGAGAGGGACTACTTGAGAGAAATGACAACGAAGGCATCGCACATGCGCAATTCAATTCGATAAGTGGTGTGTGGATGGCATGACCGTGAATAGAAGACGGTGAAGAACTACTCAATATTCTTTACTTCTACGATTCTTTCTTGCAGATATACCCTCAAGTGCTACCATTCTATATTTAGAAGCATGAGTGTAGAAATGGAACCTACAGAGGTAAGCCAATGTCGAGCTTTTGTCGCAAAATTAACACATAACAGGCAAGGTAGTAACATGTATTGCTACTTTGGCTCAAATTTAAAGGTTGATGGTGGACGAGCGATTTTTATGATATTTCAGAATTCCTCTGTTAGATAAGACTATAAAACCCTCCCAGTTTACGTCTCCTCTGAAGTTGACACGACAACTTTAAAGGCTGTCACCATCTTGCTATGTAACTTAGCTGCAAGGTTTCAGTCTGCACTGTGAAGTATTTGCCTCTGTATAAATCAGATTTCATCTACACTTGGAGTAAGGGCATAGCACAGCCATTGATCTCTACGCAGTGAAAGTAGGATTTGAAATTACATTAGTATTTCACAAAGTCTAGAAGGCTTTAATCACTTCAATGGAACTTTGACTTTTAGGCACAAAATGGCATAGACTCACCAAGTGAAAATGGCTTGAAGAAGAAGAGGCGTAATATGTTTGATATTGGGCCTGAAGGTATGTGGGATGCAGTTTAATTTGTATCAAAATTTTTAGTAGTGCATAGGAATTTCAGCTATTTGGGCAATGTATTCAAAAACAGCTTTGAAAATCAGCTCATAGAATGGGATCTCATGAAATGAAAAGGAGCATTTACCAGATATGAGTTTTTCTTATGTCTAAGATATAAGTTATTTGATTTTCTGGACATCATTTTGAACCTGTTTTCATCCGTGTCTAAAATTCTGAACAATACTAATGGAACAACCCTTTCTCTCTTTTTATTTTTGAACAAAAGGTACTTAAAAGCCATTGCAGTCTCAAGATGATTTAGAAGAAGATCCAATATGATGTTCACGAGTGCTCTGGATTTCCCTGTCTTTTTCATCTATTTGCTATTAATTTCTGTTCCTTTCTATTGCTAAGCATGTTTGAATAAATTACAACAATATATTAATTGATGAAATATTTTTCATGGTTGGTTTGGAAAAAGTCATTGGTCTTTTTTTTTAATTGAATATAGTATGTGTTTCTGTTATCAACATTGGTAAGTATTGGAATCAGCAGTGATCAGGCAAAGTCTGCTTATTAATTTTTGTCCATTGTGGAAGTTTAAATTATACATTCAAGCTCCTTGGTTTAAATGAGTAGAGGATACTTTTGCTTTCAGTTTTTTCATACTTATGTGAAATTTGTGTTTTCACTATGACACTTTCTTTATATTTTTCTGAGAAGGAATACTCATGTGATTCATTCACAACACCAAAGCCTGTCTTGTGGATACACAGCAACCACTTATATCTTTTGGTAACAGTTCACAATTCAATGACATTATGCCTTGTAGCACTGAAGATGTTATCCCACTTTTGGATTGAAAAACTTTGAATGAACACTTCTTGCTAGACTTTACAAAATGTTGCAGGCATATCATGTTATTAAGTAACTTAAGTATTTGTGAATTAAAATGCTCAATTCATTCCATAACTATGAAATTTTAATTGACTTTTAGGTTATAAAAATCCCCCAACAGGAATATATCATCAAAGTGACAGATTTATCTAAGTAATCTGAGAATGGTATTAAGCTGATTTAAGTAGAGAATATTTATTCGGCGCACTTGGGATATGTTGCATCATGCAAAGTTTCCCTCCTCCAGTTTTGGGATGGAATTTTGGTTTCTAAAGCATAATGATAAATAGCATTGTCAAGAAAAGTTGAATTTGAGCACCACCATTTCAAGTTTTTCTCTTATTTCCATAACAAATGAAAGTTGCACTGAAGATTTAGTAGCATTAATATTCGCTCCACCATTGAATGGCAAATTATGTGCATGGATATATCTAAAATATTACTAGGAGTATATTCTAGGACTTTTCAAAGCAAATTCTGAAATTATATGATCTTACAAACAAGAACTTTTGGGTGAATGAAACCATAGCTAAATAATTTGAGGAGACCATTTTCAGTATAAGTGGTTAGGTAATTGAAGTATGGTTATAGTAGGTGAATAAGGATGCTTGCGTAAATAGAAGGGTTTTACAAATTGACTACATGATGACATAAGGATTTTGTTAGTGATCTATTTGCAATGTGATGGAATGGCCTCCTTCTGAGATGCTATTGATTTTTTACAGGCCAAATATCTCGCAGAGAGGATGATTATTTGCCTGTTATGGATGATGGGAAGGGTGCACTTGTTGCAGGCCCTGGAGCTGGTGGGCTACAGCCAAGACCTTCTGAAGCAAAGAGGGCATTGCCTAAGTTGACAAGACCTCAAGAAGAAGCATTGGCCAAAGCAAAACGTTATGCTATGGAAATGTCTGTCCAACATGTATGTATTCAATCAAGCTTCTAGGGTGCAATTTTTAGCATCGAAAACTAACTGTTGTTATTTTCCTATATCACACATCCATATTTCCTAACCTAAGGGACTTCCCCAAGGGGAAGTCTAACATAGAAGGGAGGAATGAGAAGCTGTCATCAGCAAGTAAAAAGTGCTGAAGGATATAGCACTAATTTTGATTAGAAACTGAAATTTAATGATGTCAGCTAGTATTAATCCATACATTCATGGTGTCTGGTAATGCTAGCAAGGGGAGAATCTCTTTGTTTTACATCAAAGTGAGAACAGTGAGAGAAAGGTTGGAAAACAAGGTGCCATTCTATACCCTAAATCCTTAAATTGCCTCCTCATTGTATAAGCCCTCTCATCATATTTCCAGTGACACTGGTGTGCCACCATGGATGTTCTACAAAAGAGCATCAAATTTTGTAGACTATTCACCTTCCCCAAAAGGCACTAAATTTTGCATGCAAAGATTACTGTGCAGACTGATTCTCTCATTAAGCAAAGTATTTTCATTTTCACTTCTATACATTATTTTTCTGTTGGCAATTTGAGAAGTGGGAGTCTGTGTGACTTGTAAATACTTAAATTAAGCAGCATCAATTTACTATGTAGATTGGACTTCTAATGTTGGCTTTTGCTAGGTTCACCCTGTAGACTTTTGTGTATAGATTTGGGATGTTCATAGACAACTAGGAGAACATTGGCGCATGCCAACAGGGGCAGCATGTAAATGTCTATTCAACTTCACATTTTGTCAGTGACTTTGTGCATCTAAACTGTGAACCCAGCTTTAGCTTACTAGTAAAATTTAGTGGAATGGATGGAATGTGTTTTCCAAATTTAACTTCATTGTTTCATTGCCTACTTAGTCGTTTGACTAACCTTTATCTTTAATTACAAGAGATTTTGCAATAGAATGTTAACAAATGTTCTTAAGCCATTTACAATTTATAGTTTTGTAGTTCTGATACAATTTTTAGCAGTTTTATTGTGGGCCTTTCAAATGGGATTTATTGCTGAAAGCAATGTGCATAATTTGCTTGGAAAGGTTATCTATCTTTTTCTCATGCATGCATGAACTATGTTGAAAATAATGTGGCATATTCTGATTTATTCTATTTTTTCAGTGAAATAACTTTATCATTTTGTCATGTTCTTGGTACATATGGTAGCTACATATCTCAAAGACAAAAGACATAGAATGTTTTTATTTTTAACAGGTTCTCAACAAGCAGAAAGTGGTTCAAGCAGAACAAATGACAACACTCCAAACAAATGCTCAAAGGCAAAGAGCTTTAGCTCTGATGTGCAGGTACTGCAAGCTCTTTATTAGATATGGTTGTATTCTCTCCATATACTTACCTTGCTATGTTGAATGGAAGCATCCACAGTGTTAAAAAATTGATGCTATCTTTGATTCAAGAGATGTTCCTTCAAAGCTGAAGAATATTCACCATCTCCAAATAGTGCTTTGTTGTTTTCATTTTTTTATTTTTAGTCTTTCTGCTAAGCTTATTTATGCATACTCTTGTGTTTTGAGAGCAATTTTTAATTCTTTCTAGAATATATGTTGGAAGCATTAATTTTGAATTAAAAGAAGACAGTATTCGTTCCTCCTTTATCCCATTTGGTCCAATTAAAAAGATAGATATGTCTTGGGATCCAACAACAATGAAGCATAAGGTGGGTTTCTTATGTATTTTAACTAGTTATCTCGTGTGGTTGGTTTCTAGCAATTTTAGTAGAGAGAGGGCGTTTCTGATATTTAGAGTCAAAAAAGATCTTGTATTTTGATATTTCTTTTTGTTTGCAAGGGATATTTGCAGAGACTTTGATGCATGCGTATGTTAATTACGTTGTACATTATTAAAGTAAATTTAGCCTTCATAAAACATTCTTTTTTTACAAATAAAAAAAGCAAATACATTAAAACAAAGATTACTATACATTTTCATTGTGAACACTCGCGGTGAGGAAAGATGTAGATTCACTGAGTCCTCGCTGCGAGTGCCACTTACAATTTCTTCTTTATTTACAAATTTGATACCCGTACTGAGGACAATGGCAGGCACACATGCACAATATGTGTGTTTCAAGATAATAAATATAGATGAGAAATAAAGTACAGAAAATACTGAAAATTCTTCTTCAGGGCTTTGCATTTGTCGAGTATGAGTTACCTGAAGCAGCCCAACTGGCTTTGGAACAGATGAATGGAGCCCTTCTCGGAGGAAGAAATGCAAAGGTAAAACGACTTCTTTACGTGCCAATTATTTGTTATATTTAAACCTGTTCCCATGTTTTTCTTGTGTTTAAAGCATGCCTAAATTTTTACTTTGGAATGCAAATGTAAAATCTAGAGGCAGTAGTGGTGTTATTAGCCCCAAATGATATTACTCTTACATACCCAATTGCCGTCACCCAGTTAATTAATTTTTTAAAAATTGTTCCAACCCCGCGCTCTTGTTCGGACCCCTGCTTATCAGTGTTTAAGCGAAAATTTTTCAAAACGTATTCCTGACAGATATTTTGAACAAATTTTCCTGTCTGTAAGCAATATTTTTGTGCTGCTTACGTTCTCACGACCATAAATGCCTGATTTATGAACATAGAGTGCTTCATAGCAGTATTGCCTTAGATTTCAAAGCACTTTTTCCAACCCCCCTCCCCCTGCTTATTGAAGACCCCTTGGAATTAAGCATTGAAGAGTAGTGATAGTCAAATGCGCGTAATTTTCAGGTTGGACGCCCAAGCAATGTGCCACAAGCTGCACCGTGGATTGAGCAGATTTTAGAAGAGGCTCGGCAGTATGCAAGAATTTACGTTTCTTCTGTTCATCCAGATCTCTCTGAAAATGATATAAAGAGGTACGGTATAAATCTTATTTCTTTTTTTTCTCTTTTGCTGAAAATCAATGTGAATAATTTCGCTAGAACTCTCAATGGCAATACCTGTAGTCTTTCTTTTGAGTAAAGTGTATTCATTGCAAAATTTGCCAAACTATAATTGTGATATTCTTTTTTTGCGAGTATTATTTAGAATTTATCGAAAAGTTCTCACTGACCCACTTTTAATTTTTAGTGTCTTTGAAGCTTTTGGAAAGATCAAAGATTGCAGCCTCGTGTCTGATAATGTAACTGGGAAGCATAAAGGATATGGCTTTGTTGAATATGAGACTCACCAGTCTGCGAATGACGCTATTGGTTCCATGAACTTATTCGATCTTGGTGGCCAGTATTTACGTGTTGGCAGGGTGAGTTGAATCTTTCTGTTTTTATTCAACTATTTTTGTCCACAGGATCTCCTTTGTGGACAATTTTTTGTCATAAGGAGAATTTTGAGTTATGATTTAGAATGCAAATTTTAATGAGCAATTATGTCATGATTTCATAATTTTGTTTTAAAAAGGCTATAACACCACCAGCAAATGCATCAACTACTGGTCCATTGCCGACTGCCGCGGCGTTGGCTGCAGCCGCAGTCTCTGCTAAAATTCAGGCACAGGAAGCTGCTGCACTTGGAGGTAATTTACGATTGTACTCAATTCATTCCACTTCTGTTACATACTTGACGTAAGGCTACATGGTGCTAGGATATTACGACCTTTGATATAGGCATGAAAGAAACAGGGTGTATTTTAGCAGCATCCACTGACAAAACAGCCATTTTTGTATTGAAATATTTTGTGAACATGCAAGGTAGAATTACACTTGCATTATAAGGGGTTTTTCATTTGTGACGTCTAAACATATTCACAATTTTTGACCTTCCCCCTCTTGGAAATAGTCTTAATTCTTACCACCAACCACCCCTACGACGTGTAGGTTGTGTTACCCCCTCCCCTCCCCCCAACACACATAATCAAATCGAACGATTGAGGCATCTGATCAATTACAAAGAATACAGTTTAGTAGATGCATAACGTTAGTGAGAATTGCAGGATTTGTCTTCATGAAAGCAGTATATAAATATCTCTTGTCCTCAATCTCCTAAATGTGTTGTTTTGTAGCATTTGAAAAACCGAGAAATAATCATAAATTGATGTTTTGAATGCTCACATGGATGGAAGGGCTGCTAAAGTACTACGCTGCCTTTTTACATTTTATTTCAACGACTTGCATTTACAAGAAAATAAAAACTAGAAAAAGGAAGTCTAAAGTCTTAAATACCCCATACCCCCTCCCCCTCTACATTGTGTAGAAAAAGTCTTTGATTCGCAACCCCTTTCCCCCCTCTTGGCCGACGTCATACATCGCAGTTCTATATGTATAACACTGATCCTATGGGTTCTCGTTCAATGCCCCACAAATATTTATGGAGCTTGAAGTATTTTTTATTTTGTATATGAGCTGCGGTTTAAAGTAATTGTCTCTGCTAGATCTGCCCATGGACCGCCGATCGAAGGTGAAAGAGCTGCAGCCACATGTTGGTTGCGAGCCATGGATTGACCACCCCAGCTATATGACACGATTGTGTTGCTAAGCTGTTCCCTGCCTACCTTAAGTGAAGAGCTTTTTAGACATTTAATTGTCTCAAAGTAACTTTGTTTTTCCATCTACTACCCGGGCATTGAATTCGTAAGTTATGGATTCCGTTTAATTTTAGTGCCAGTTGGCCCAGTTGTACCAACAGTCATCACATCTGTTGCTGGAGTCCCTGTAGCCATTCCTGCATCAAGCCTATCTGCTGTGAACCCATTATCTGTCGCAACTACAGCCGCTGCTTCTCAACAATTAGGTGCATTGTTAGGAGCTGGTTGGTGAATTTTTTCATTGAAAATTATTATTTGAATATAGAACGTACAATACGATAAGCACTAACATAGAAGCTATGTACCTTTTGAAGTCAGAGAGAATGTGGATGTTTTTATATTCTATATTGGGATGTTGATCGACCTGTGAGCTTTATCAATGAAAGAAATCCTTGTATTGATTGGCAGTTGCTTGACAGAGTCAGAAATGATTTCAATGCATATCTTTCAATAACAACCTCATATCTCTCTTTACGTGTACATCGTTCCATATTTTGTCTGAAAGATAAGGATGTTCGATCTGAAAGATCAGGGCATGATCCTAATACGTCTTTTATTTTATAATTCACACCATTTTATGAGGGTTTGATGTTGTGATTTCGATTAATTTGTCATTTCTGCACCCAAAGTAAAAATCATTTCTCAGTTCTTTATTTTTGAGACAGATTTTAAAGAGAAAGTGGTTGTAGCAAACTGATTATTGAATCTTGCAGTACATAGTTGAAAATCGGCTTATGACCTCATTACATTCAAACTTGATCTATTTTAGTCACGGGTATAGCCCAACCAACAGAAATCCAGCTGCAAACCCAATCTCAGACTGTTGCAAGTCCTGCTGTGAGTGCACAAAAATCTTCGTCACAGAAGTCATCCATGCCAAGCTCCCCTGCGCCCGCTGTTGGCGATATGACGGCTTCACTCGTTGCGCAGGCTTCAAAACATGCCGATGTGAAGGCGAAGATAGAATCAATGAGCGATGAGCTCAGTGCTAAAGCAAGTGAGCAAAATCTAGACAGGGAAGAAGACATGAAGATATCTGGAAAAGAGGCCAGATATATGATGATGCAGAAACTTTCGCGCCAAAGCAGAGTATGTTTCTTTCCCTTGAAAGTTGTTTAGTTTATCAAGAATAATTCTTTTGCAAAATCATTTGTCAACATTTCATCGTAAAGATGCTGTAATCTTATTTGCTTTTATTGTATGCTAATGCTTTGAATAAACCTATGTTTTTATAGTATTTTCAATTGTTTTCTCATTGTTTTTTTCATTGTTTTTTCCTTGCTTTTTCGTTGTTTTTTCATTGTTGTTTCATTGTTTTTTTATTGTTTCTGTATTCTTCTGCTTTGTATATTGCTTTAGAAGCAGCTAGCTGCTTCTGCAAGTTAGGTTGTTGTTGTTGTTTGCCATGAATCGTGATAATTCAATGCAGTGGAACCTTATTTTCACACGAAATCATCAACTTTGTAGTTTAATGTATCTTTTTATTATAGTCAAAAGTTTTGGTTCTTCGAGACATGGTCACCGTTGAAGATGTTGATGAAGATCTTGAAACAGAAGTAACAGAAGAGTGCTCCAAGTTTGGGGAAGTATTAAGAGTTATCATTTATCAAGAAAAGCAAGGAGAAGACGAAGATGCTGACACTATCGTTAAAGTTTTTGTTGAATTTAACCAGCCAGAAGGTATGTTTTTCCGATTTGATGTTTCATTTAGCTGTTTGTTATACTGATTGGTTTGTCATTTTGAGCTCAAACCAAGGATTTTGTTCTTACGGCCTTTTTTCATACGTTGAATGAATCAACGGTAGCTCATCTTAACTCTGTAATGATCGACTCTTATTCTATCAATTGAATTGAATTGGAATTTAAATCTGTTCAACTTGCGGTAGGAGATTTGTATAGCTACAGAATTATTATAATAGATAATTATGGATATTAATTTCTTCAGGAAATGATAAATATTTCTTTGACTTAGAAATATTTGGATGATGAAGTATCTACCCGCTATATACCGAAATAGTATATAGCGAAACTACCCGCTCATTGCTGTGATGAAATGTAATTTTGACTTGAAATTGGAGTTGAAAAGAAATCCAGCTTAAATCTTTGACCTTTCACGAATCTTCAATTGGAATCATGTTTTTTCGGATTATACAATTAATTTAATTGGGCTGCCCTAGAATCCATATCTTAGCACAGGCTAGCATTACTCATATCTCTTTCAAACTAAACCTAAGTGTGACATCAGTAACAATTGATATCTAAATTTTTATGCTCATCATGCTCTGTTGTTTTTTCAGAAGCTGAAAAGGCCCAGTCTGTGTTCAATGGGCGCTGGTTTGGCGGAAACTGTATTATTGGAGAGATCTACGATGAAGATAAATTCAACTCGGGTGATTTGACAGGCTAAAGGATATATCTAAAGACAACTGTTAGGAAAAGGTAGAACCATCATGGGCATGTCTGCAGACACACTTAAGTTGTACATATATTTCATAAAGGATGGTGAAAACTCTTAAGCAAATGACAAGTTATTGGGTGCCATCATTGTAACTTGTGCACGTTCGACCTTGGTACAGGTGAACTTTAGTTGACTGTGAATGATGAGGCGCATGTCCAACGTATATCATCATTTATTTTGAGAGCAGAAAGTGTCTTTGACCCCATTGCTAGGGTCGCGTAATGTTAAGTAGTATTATTAAATCTCTTCTTGGTGAAGTTGCTAAAGATTGCCTTCAGTTTTATCGTCACTGGACAGATTTCATTAGGAAAATGAAAAGCCAGGATGTCTGTGACATTATCAGAAAATATCTGCCACTTAAGATAGGCGCTGTATAGTTTAAAAGCCTCGTTTGATTTTTATAATTAAATATGCATGGTCACCCCACAGATCGAATGTCTGTTTACTTCATGCAAAGAGATGAAGCTAAGTGAACTTTGCACAATATCTTATTTACAGTGCTGCTGAAATGCATGAAAATTTATTTTTAGTTGATTTTGCATCGTCCTTAGAGGAAAGTGATAATATTTGTCAACGCCCTTGCCCTTTCAACAAGTGTTGCAACGCGGAGTTTTTTATCGCTTTGATATTTTCTATAGTTCGTCTGCGTTTTTTAATGTGAAAGTATGCAAAGTTTTTCATTTGCAAAATCAGATTAAAGAACTATTGAGTTAGGAATGTATAAGTATATCATGCAATTTTGGGATGTTGAAACAAAGAAAGATAACGAACTGAAATTTTAGGTAACTTTTATGATATATTTTTGATTTAGCTTTCGGGAATTTCTCAAGATTAGATTTTTGATCTTATCCACGCCAGAGCTGCTGAAAATGCAGTTGCTGTTTGTTTCCTGTTTATTCGACTTTTCAGGGATTATTCATTGTCTCATTTTGTGGTTAGAAGAACCTCTTGCCAATATTGTTTATCTTCCTTCAACCAAAGTATTAAACACTCATTTGTGTGTACGGTATGCATGCCTGCTCATCTCATTTTGAAACAAAGGCTGTGAAACCCTTTGGCAACGATACTTTTATTTTAAATCATATTTCCTGAGCCAATTTGTATAGCGTGGATGTAATACTAATGAGCCGTTCATAGTCCTTGGCTCATTTCCCCCGAGATTCACATGATTGGCTTACGCACAGTGAACTTCATTCTGGTATTATAAGCAAACCCCGCTTCGGCTCCGCTCTGCTCCAAGGCTTACATCCTCCTTTCTCCTTTTTTCCGCCTTTGTGATCTATTTACCATGCCAGCTGTTGTTCATTTGCGCCCACACAAATTTTAAGATTTTTATGGGTATAACCAGGGGTGATTTCTAGGGGGCTCAGGGGACGGAGCCCCCTTGTTGAAATTTCTGCTCATTTTGGGGGCTCAGCCTAGAATCCCTAGCATTGGCTTAGCTTTTCAGAGTTTATTGGCCTTGCTTCCAAAGTGTTATGTTTAATTGTGCATTGCTATATGGTTATTGACGCATCTCTTATTTTGGATTATACTCTATCAGTATTAAACTATAGTATCATCTCTCCATCTTTGAAAATATGGGCGTGGTTGTAGCTGGGCCACACCCAATCCATGGGCGTGGTTTTGCCTAGAGCCCCCTTGTTAAAATTTGGAGAAATCACCACTGGGCATAACATTAATTAAACATTAGATGCCATTCTCTTTATGAAAAACGATGCATAATAAGAAGTTGTTTTAAAAAGCATATGCTTACTCAATGGGTCTTGACACAAAATCGTGAGCTGCGATGTGGATCCTAAATCCTATACTTAGATATAATTACAAACTCCATTTGCAAGTGTTTATCCTAACGGAAGTGAATGCGAGCCTGTGATAAACCGCGGAGGGAGCCTTCTGTTCCATGACATTTCGTTATTCATATGCAATAAAGAATTTGTGAATGGAAAGATATTGATGCTAAAACGATGTACAAAGCTTAGATGATATGCATCGAAGATTACTGTTTTGATAACTTAAAATTGAGAAGTGTGAGGTAAATTATTGTACTCTGTTCGCAGCTTAGCAGATAACTGCTAAGAGCCTTTGTGACCACTTCAATTGCTCAACAGTTGCATGGGTTCAATATAAAAGCAATCAGAAATGACCTTTAGGCTTACTCTACGTCTACTATCACTTTCACAGTTGTTTGCTGTACTTATCCACATGTGTTCGCTAAGCTCTCTAATGTAACCCAACTTGTTCTTAAGCAAATGCGCTCAATGAACGGCATTGTAAATATAATGGATCGTTCAAGCCCGATTATCCTTTGTCTGGTCTGCATTTTAGAGATACTTTAGAGTGATCCCATATCTATCTGTTGTGATTGCAATTTGATTGGAGGAAGCGTAGTTTAATGTAATTGTAGAAGAGAACAAGGCTATTTGGCCATCCTGTGGCACTGATCTACTGATTAATGCTGGAATTCTTCATATGCAAGCGGCACGAAACCTCATTACAATTGTTTTCTGTTGTTGCAAGGAAGAAGATAGGAATTGAGGACATCCGAAGCTACAGTTGCCCTTTCAAAGTGGTTTTGCGTGAAGTAAAGAAAGAAAAGCGCCGTTGTTGTATAGTTAAGCCAAAGCTCCGGGAGAGTTGTTCTCGAAACAACAGGAGCATTGGATGCCACCAGGAGCTGCAATTTTTGGCCAAAGCGGTATTATGTTGCCGCTGGTATTGTAAATGCTGATAATGTTATGCATGGATATTTGTAGAAGGGATTTCACAACCAACCACGGACTATTGAAACCACATAACCAACGTCGGTATCAAGAGCGCTTTGTTTGCTTAATAAAATAACATTAGTCCTTACTCCAAAATAGTGTTGAAGAGACCAGAAACCGACTGGAAAAACAAATCGGAGCCTTTAGAAGTTTGCGTGAATGGTGTTTGCTTGCTGAAATTGGCTGTTCAGATTACACAGTTGTGATAATCTTTGAAGCTTGGTCCTGATTTTGAAATGTCGAAACGCCAGAGGAACAACTATCCATCGTTGAAGTTAGTATTACTTGGTCAACAAGGCGTTGGGAAAACAGGTATGTTCATTTATTTTATGTTTTGAGAGGCCTGAAGAAGTGATTGATTTACTTGGTCTTGTTTTTCTCGCAAATTTTGTTCATAAGCAGTTGTCAGTTTTCTCCCGTTGCTTCGTTACACCTTGCAATATCGTTTCTGAAGGTAAAATAAAAAGGAGAGTTTTCACCATCTTCAACATCAAATCTGCAATTCTGATGTATAGAAAGAAAAAAGCCATGGATGTGTACGGCTTATAGGCATTTGCAGTGCACTGAATATGATGCCATGTGAAATTAATGTGTGCTTTGAATTGTGGCATCTATTCTCTAGTCTCATAATCTTACTTTGTTTACAAAAAAGAACGCTAGAAGTCTTATTAATCTCGTTGGAGAATAAACAGAACAGAGAACAAGTATCTTACTTGCACACTACGTTGTGCCTCCGTCTCGGGCAGATTCAGTTTGTTTCGCGGGGTTTGCCCAAGGACCAACCCAAACTAACGCTTTCTGTTTTGCATCCTAAGAATGATTTGAAGCTGCGCATTACGATCAATATATGTCCTCAAAATGAGTTGTGGGAGGAAATATGGAGCAACTAGATCTTTGATTTCACGTAATTAGACTGTTGTCACACCCTTTGGGCTGTTTAACTAGCAGTACTTTAAGAAAAGATAGCAAAATTGCTTTTCTTTTAAGCCATGAATAAGAAAATGAGATGAAGGAATTCCAAATGATCAGAAATATTGTGCAGTTTCAGGATTTACAATACGCTCAGCATGGAAGTCCAACATGATTTCATTCTTGTTCACAATGAGTCTTACTAACGGGAGGGGCTACATTCTTTAAGTTTCATTGCCTTTATTTCAAGCTGTTTACCTCCCAAAATAATGCATTGGAGTGGACCAAAAGCATTAACTACACAAAGAAGCTGTCTTGCTTTGTTCTAGCTTTCCACAAAACAGTATAATCTTTTCAGCTTTGATGGTTCTAATCCAAATAAGGATTATACTCTTATTGGTTCATTATTTTCACGAATGGCATTCCAGAGAATCGAAGCCAATCATGTACAATATCAGCAGAAACGCATGATGCCGAGTTAATATCACTTTGAACAATTAAATCAGCTGCCTCAGGTCTTTAAATTGCAGTGGGTGCCATTTTATCGAAACTCTTGTTGCATTTCTGCTACTACATGCTAAATAAGACAAATGCTATTTCTGTTTCTAGGCAGGGCCAAATTCTGGCCAGTATCACTTTTGTTCCTGAGGCACTCTTACGAGTATCTTTCCATGCAAACTCCTCTGTCCGAAAATATAAATCTTCAAATAAAGCAACACTCTCGTATGTTCAAGCATTACCCACTCTTCAATTCCTAACTTCAATTGCGCTTGGTTTTGCTAATCATTTTCAGCAATGCCCATTTTTCTACTCTATAACTCTAATTCTTTCTAAAATTCACCAACATAGCTATTTTTAATTATTGTTTGCATCTCTAAAGAATACCACTGGAAATTTAAGCTTCCTTCTGTTTTCCGTTCTTCAATGCACAGACTATTTCTATACTGCAGCATCATGTAGCTCTAGGTATAACGTGGCTAGATTAACAACATCGTTCAGTCAGCATCTGAAATTTGAAATACCCCGTTCATTTAATATTTTGTTCCATTCGTATCTTTGAGTATTATCTGTTTAAATTCAAGATATTTGCTGATTGCACGTTTTTTGTAAGACAACCATTATTTTGTCTTAGCCTCGACTTTCTTAGCTTTTCCCGAAATTGAGCCTGAGATTTTCTTAAACTTTCTTTAACTTTTTTACTAAAATAAATTGGCTGACACGGGTCACATTTTCTGTGCTAATCGTTTCTTTTCCAATAAGGAATTCTATCTTTAATATTTTGAACGCACTATCAATTTTTGGGCAAAAAACACCTTACTTCGGAAATTGAGCCTTGGGATTTTCTTGAGATTTTCTTCTGTATATTTTGGCGATTTGAGCCTCATTGTCTTATAAGTTTTTTTTTATAAAAAATACACTTATGAACCAGTGTGCACTCATTCGTTCACCTTTTATGTTCCAATGTTCCCAAGTGGGACAGCAAACCATGCCATTGCTTAATTTGTAAATAAGTATTTTTTTCCATTTGTATTATAGCCTTTGTTCTTTCTTTGTTAATCTTTGTTCTTTCTTTAACTTGTTTTAATAGCTGGTTTGAATTAGTCTGTAACAACTATAGCTATAACGAACTATAAATAGTGATAATGAAAATGTTCCAATGTGTACACAAAAAATGCAAACTTTGAAACAATGAAATTTTTAGATGCTTCCAGTGCATTTTGAAGGCCGTTTGTGAGCATGGAAGCAGGAACCGGGGGCATAGAGGGCACAGGGGGCACGTACCCCCCACTTCTCAAGTCTCAGGCAAAATGCCCCTTTTTATGTAACTTGGTTGCCCCCTGAACACTTTGAAGATGCAAAAATAAGTAGAAAAATACACGTTTCTGACGATTTCAGAAGATCTAAGTATCAAAATTTTCCGGGGGAGCATACCCCAGACCCCGAGCTGATTTGCAAAATGCTTTTTCGTTTCATTAAGTGTTTTATCCTCCAGGCAAAGAGCCCAATCTCTCCATCAGAAACCCTGCCAAGGTGTCAATCTATGTACCTCCCCCCATCTCTATAATGCTTCCTACGTACCTGCTTGCGAACAACTGCTTAAAATCATGATCTCATGATCATATCCATGGCGACAGTGCTAGTATGGACAGCTAACGAAAAACGTACTTGCAATATGTGGTATGATGTCATTACGTCATTTGGATTGATCTGTGCTGTTCAGTATTGAAGTAAGAAACAGCAGTAGATGGAAGTAGTGAGCTATAATGGTAGTAATCAGTGGTGTGCTGACTAGGGGAGGGTGTAATACAAGAAAAGTCAATTACCCATTTACGTACTGGAATTTCTGCTGATGTCAGCTGCTCTGTCTGTCTATAGGATTATGAACTAAACATTTTTGCAGTGAACTGTGTGTAATAATGAAACTATTTTGAAGCCATCGCGAAGCCTCAGAAGTCATCGTCCTTCCTTCATCTTGTTTTGTGGTGAATCTTGTGGGAGATAGATACTTGATTAGCAAGTTCTTGTCATTGATACAACAGCCATATATTAAGCACATTTGTGCCACATATTGCAATACCCTCCAGCCGCAGATTTCTCTTCTTCTTGATGACAAACCTTCGGAGATCATTTACTCTAATCTCATTGTGCTATTCAATCTATTTGCAACAGAAGATAATGGATTACCTCGACGATCAGCACAATTCAAACACCATATTCAATCGGTCTCTTTCATCCAACAATTAATTTGATAAAAAATAAATGAAGCTCATCATAACATCTTCGTGGAGGGAAATTCTTTTTCTCGCTGAAGGCAGATTACAATTTCATTATTTCACATTGACAAAGCAAATCTTGCCAGAGCAAATACCAATGCTTATTGGCTGCTCTTTTGAAGTTAACGAACCTACCTAGAGAGATGACGAAAACTGTGTGGTCTACGTTAGTCAAGTCATGTCGTATCACTTCAGATCGCATCAATCGAATCAAATCAACCAAGCATCATGTTTTGACAGGAAATCGAAGGGAAGCCACTTACTAGAGCAGTGATTTTCAACCGGGGCTTCCCGGAACCCATGGGTTCCGCCAGCGCATTACAGGTGTTTCGCCAGAAGTTATAAAAGTGCTACGATCGAAAGTATATTTTGACTCTTCTGAGCAGAACTGTGAGCAGGGGTTCCACGAGCCACTGGAATACGTCCTAGGGGTTCCGCTCCACCAAAAAGGTTGAAATCTTCTGTACTAGACAGTTGTTGTGAGTTAGCGTGCAACCGAGTCACAGACAAAAGTTACAATTGTCAGGTACACAAAAACGTGGCTGTAGGGGCGAAAGAGGGGCAATATCCCCTCAAATGATAAACTAACATGATTTTGAGGTCCCTATAAAGCCCATACTGTTGAATTAGCCGCTCCATAGCTGTCTATGGTATATATGAAGTTTTACTCCATGCCTTACTCTAGGTTCCCAATAAACTAATAAGCTATTCTCTATCCTTATCCATATAGAGTACCAATCTTCTACTTCCCATGCAAACATGTATTTCGACCTGCTAAAGCTCCAGTTTAGAGAGCTAGAGTAGGAGCTGATACCCAAAACTATCAGAACTAATTCCCTTCAACAGGGTTCATACTGAACCTGGAAAGCCTGGAAATCAGGCCATTTTTACAAGAAAAATTAGGGAAAACCTGGAATAGTTAGTGAGCTTTCTATGATTTTTATCCAAGGCTGGGAAAAGTCAGGGAAAACAAATTATTTAGTCAGCATATCATTTTCATTAACTATTGGTATGATTGCTTACAAAGTCATTGCTCTGTTTGTCGTCAGTAAATGTGAACTTTATCACTTTGCATAGTGCCATAGCAAGTATATGTACATTACCTATCTATTAGGTTCCATTTTCTTTACTTCTTTTTTTACATATGTGAAACAATAGTCAGGGAAAAAGTGGGAATTTTGGACTAACAGTCAGGGAAAATTAAGGGAATAATCAGGGAATTTTGATTCACATGTTGGGTATGAACCCTGTACAAATAAATTTTTTGCATAGACCATAAATTTTTTAAATCGTATTTGTATGAATGCACAGCGCAAGGAATATACCTTATACAGAAGCACTGAATTAAATACTACATATGAATGGATTTTCCATTGAACCTGACTAGTGCCATATAAAAAGTTGTAGGTCAGCTAACCTTAGTGCATTTGGTCTTTTACATATTTTGACAGTCGGAGATCTCCAAGATGGATGAGATAAAGATGGATGAGATAAAGATGGATAAGATAAAGATGGATAAGATAAAGATCAAAACAGAATAGTATTATATGAAATTGATTAGCTTCCTGCGGGAATATAATGGGATTTAGCAAAGACAAATCAAAGCCTCAATCAGATTTGTACACAATATGACTGCTGCTGCGCAGTACCCGGCTAATTGGTGCTCGATGACAAAATAGATTTAGAAGTAAAGAAAAGTCAGCTATGGAACCACTCTGCACTTTTACTCTCTCGTCGTAATTCAATTTCAATTTGGAAAGTGAAGCTAATTGGATGAACGAGCTTTAGTGGCTTGATGCTAGCAGTGATTCGATCAGATCAACAAGGAGGGGATTGGATGCCGACAATTATGGTGATAATGTCAGAAAGGTCTTAAATGCTAAAATTACACCCCCTCAAATGCATCCACTACACCCCAAAAATTGGAAAAAGAAGTGAAGTTACGATCAATCTAAGTGGGTAAATCTTCGTAGAACGTCAAATGCATATTGACAGCTTGGTGATACTCATTTCAAAGGTGATAAGACTAAGATAGAAGTCTAAAAGCATCTAAGCTGCAGAAAAGCTTATGCGCATGCAGTTGTCTTCCTTGAAGTTTCCATAAATAAATGAGCAATATTCTTCATCTTTTTCTGACGCTAAGTAGTAGCAATATCCAGTGACTTTTCTGCAAAACATCTCCAAAGGGATAATTTATCTAAAAGGGACATAACAAGCTGAAAATGCCATTTGTACATACTGCAAGCATTGAATATATATTATCTTTTCATTGTTCATTTTAAATATTTTTCGGTGAGTTCCAGCAAACTAAAACTGTCCTTAGTGTTGCGACAGAAGCAGAAATTTTTTGCCATGTGCTGACAATCATGATTGCCACTAAAGGATTTTCAAAAAGTAGGGAAGTTTCATTCTCATTTCTCATATATCTCATTTTCATTTCTCCTACATCGTCAGGGCCCTGATTTCATTACCCAATATTAGAAGTAATTGTTATATTTGTGGCACCCATTGCTACCTAAATAGTTTTACAAATTTCCTCCCCCTAGTAAGAGTTGTTATTTATAATCTTCCGTAATGACTGTTTTCACTTC
This sequence comes from Cassiopea xamachana, assembly GCA_900291935.2. NCBI lineage: Eukaryota > Metazoa > Cnidaria > Scyphozoa > Rhizostomeae > Cassiopeidae > Cassiopea > Cassiopea xamachana. Next base: position 14,833,033 of record OLMO02000297.1, read on the forward strand.
GTATCCTACAATGTAGCAAGACAACAGAGCAGTTCCTTTATTGCAGTTGCAATCAATACCTGCCCTACGTTACAGACCAGAAATGTGTGATGCAAAAATATTCAAAGTAGTATTGATTACTACATCATGGATTTCATGGTCATAACAGAGAGGCAACTGCAATATGGTGTGGAAATGCACTCAATATTTACTATCAAATATCATGTGACTTCTAATCAGTATAAAACTATGTGCTCCTTCTGTAACGACAATCACAAACAGACTCTGACAAGAAATGAAGGAAGTTCCTAATTATTTTTCCATCAAATTTGATCCTTCAACATCATTGGCATTTGTTTCTAAGGAAGTTTTGTTTATACAATTGCTCGTATTAATTTGTTTTCTGTCTATACATTCAATTAAAATTCACATCTTCTTTTTAGCTCTTATGGTTAGATTTTTTACACGAAGATTTATAGGAGAATACGATGCAACAGGTATGTTCTCATTTTAAATCTTTGTTTTATTCTCTTCTTACTCAAACAGTGGTTTTCAAGTTCAGGGGTAACAGACCTGAAGACATAAAGATAAGAAAAATGTTCTCAACCATTTAGAATATAATTAGCAGCCATGTTTGCAACAAAAATTGCATGAACATTTCTAGCAGCTATTTGTCAGTAATAGTTCCTACAGCAGAGGTCACCAATCTCTAGCCATGGCTACCTCCCAGTCCACGACCAGTGCTTGCGGCAAAGTGCAGCATGTATTAAAAACTAACTTTTTTTAAGAAGGTGCTAATTGTTTATTTTGCATCTTGCAGTTTTTGTACTCTGCAAATTTTACGTTTGTCACAGCAGCACCCAACTGAGCTGCGTTATGTAAAGCAGGGCTCTGCTTTGCTCGATTTCGGTAAGGGTAGCAAATAGTGAATATGTCCAAAAAAGTTCGTGACCATTGTACTACAGCAGTCAGGAAATATGGATTCAGATGAGATATAGAAAGCGAAGTGAAAGGAATTGGTAAACATAGCCTTATAATTAAAGGATAAGTTTGGTAGAGGCTCATCCAGCTATATATATATATATATATATATATATATATATATATATATATATATATATATATATATATATATATATATATATATATATATATATATATATATATATATATATATATATATATATATATATATATAAATACATACATGGAGACTGATGGAGCTTGAAATCGTTAGATTGACAGTATAGTAGATTAACTAACGGTAAACATAATGAATGTGAACCATAGACTGTGTAATATTGTGTGCTACTTTTGGATAATAGATGATAATAGTACCTCTATGTCTCAAGGATATAGTTCTTATCATTACCAGTTCTGTATTGCTAGAAAAGAACCATATATTAAGAAGCGCTTTTTTTAAAATACAATTTGTGATTCACTTCTTAAGAAATTTGAAAAAAGTGCTTCCCATTGTATGGCTATTATCCAATCGTAGCCATCGCTATTCTACAGCCAAAAGTTCGCATTCACCTAATAATCTGATTTCACTAGTTACATTTGTAAATAGAGATTCAAGTTGGTTCTATCTCAAAAAGTGCTTTGATGTGATATGTTTAACAAAACTTGTCAAAATCTCATTATAATTTATGACTAGTAGACGAATAAATTGTGCATTTATTTCAATTCTATTTTTTACATTAAAATTTATCTGTTATTCCGGACGAATAGTTCACTAATTCGCTAATTTTACATCGTCAAATTTTGATGGTGGAACGTAAACATCAATTAAAGTGTTAAGGCAAAGTATTAAAGTTTCATGCGTATTTTAGTTAATAAAAAAGAAGAGAGAAAACTTGCAGTTTATTAACAGCAGATTTTATGCTTGAAAGTTACGAAAATAAGTTCTGGTCGCATATATTCTGAGGTGCAGGTACTCCTTATTAGAATATTGATAGCTTTTTACTTCTTTTGTTATATTACATTTTGTTGGTGTTTTAGAGTCCACATACAGCAGACAAATACCAATAGGAACAAACAGCTTATTTGTAGAAGTCAAGGATACTGCAGGTGAAGTAAGTGCAAATCAGAATGTATTTTTAAAGTACGAGACAGTTAGTAAAAATGCTTTGTTTTTAAAAACCAGATACATAATAGCATATCCTATGGCTTAAAACTTGCATTTATAGCAGAAAATTTGAAATTATTTCCAGTTGACAATGCAGTCACTTTTTTTCGTGAAAATAAAATTACCAATAATATAGTAAGCGAGCTGTTATTTTGAGCGCTGGGTACAAGGGTGGAAACTTTTTGTAGGGGTGTCAGCTATTTTTGCAATGTTTTGTTGGATTATCAAATTTTTGAATAAATTTATAGCATGAAAATTATTTATAAGTGCAAATTTTTAACATTCTAAATTAATTTGTACAAAAATGCTAACTTTTTCCAAAAAATTTTCTGCCAGAACAACTCTTTTGGAAAAATCAATGGGTGTTCTTGGTTTCTTTGACTCTTTCATTTTCCCACTTCTCTTTCATACTCAAATTGCGTTATTTTAGCAATCTCAAGTTTTCGATCCAACTTGAATGATATAAGTAGCAATATTATTGGGGTATCAAATTATTCCAGCATTTCAAAATGGGGTTTCAAATAATATTGAATAAAGTGAATGGGGAATGCAAACTCTTAGAAGTTCCTCCACCCCTGTACCCAGCATTAAAAATGACAGCTCCCGTATCTACAAAAAACAGCGAGCGACTCTCAGAACTATTGGTAAAAATCCCTGACACCCCCCGCCAACAAACGTATGGGATTACGCCCCTGGTTACATAAAGGGGTTTAATGAGGGTGCTACGTCAATGTGGGCATTTCAAAAAGACTGCGATTCTCTTTGCAGAATTATTCGCTTATAGAAAAGGGCCTAATCATATTTAATATTTTCAAGAAACTTTTATGTAAACCTTTTTTACTAGTAGAGCGCATGAGAGCATTTCTGTACTACTAATTCTATGTCCAACACATTTCGAATAAAGCCCTCTATTATCCAAATAAGTTACTATCATCATATCCCTGTAACTCAACTGTAACAACACAACTTTTTTTGCATCTACAACAATTGATTGTTGTTCATACCTCTTTCTCTAACTGTTAAACAATGCATGCACCTAGAATGTCTCAATCTCTTGGGGGGCGGGCTTCTTATTTTTTCTGCGCCTTTCTGTTTAACCTTTTTATCATTATTATCTTTTGCAAATGAATTTTGAAAAATTCTGCTCGAAACATGATTTTTGAATTTCAGCGAAGGTTTATACTATGCGCCATTTTATTAATCATTTTTCTTCAATTTTTATTTATGTTAACAAAATACGTATTATCAAAATTCATTTATAGCGAAAATTGTGTATTTTTGATTAAAGTCGTTGTATTAACCCTTTGGTTGGAAAATTAAAACAGTAGATTTTACTTTCATTGTTTAAATGCTGTCATCATTTGCGCGATTTTTTTATTATCAAAATAATACTGTGGCATTTATCTTTCTGCAATCCTAGAACCAACTTGGAAAACGAGACGACGATATTTTATCAAGTGATGCTTTCATTCTCGTGTATTCAATTACAAGTCGTAAAAGCTTTGAAGACATGGTCAAACTGAAACACCTCATTAACAGTGCAAGAAACTCCTCCGCAGTCTCAATAATTATTGGCAATAAAAAGGATCTGCATCATTTCAGAGAAGTAGGTTCTGACGAGGGTAGAAATTTTGCTGAGAAAAATGGCTGCTTATTCTACGAAATATCTGTAGCTGAGGGATATATAGAGACATATCGAGTTTTTAACGAGCTCTTGAAACATATCGTAATGAAAAAAGCGAATGAAGAAGGAATGTCAGGCAAAAAGAAGAGTAACAGTTCATTTACGTATATTTTAAAAGGATTGGACAAAGGAAAGCAGTCAAGGTGATGAAGAAGGTCATTGCCAACGTTGCATAAACTTTTTCATGAATCAAATGGCATTAACTTAATACCATCAATGAAATATTTCTGACGTTTTACACGTGACACAGAATTATATCATGCTATTGGCTACGAATGCAATTTGAATCACGATACTCCATGATCAACAAAGTGTATAAAGACATTGAGAGACATTTTGAAAAATTTGCCAACAAAATACTTGGCCTCAGTCTTCGCATTTAAAAGTTCAACTCAGTAACTGCATCAATTGCCAGGAATTCCTCAAGTCTTTCTCACTGACTAGCTCCTATCTGTTTCCAAATAATCCTTTCATATTCAACTGTGGACAATGTGAATCAGATAGGAACTAAACAACAAACACGACTGGAAAATCTGAATAAGTGGTGAAAATTTCATCGGAAGACAAAACCACAACTTTTCCTCACATTTCTCATTCCCTGCACTTATCATCTTCACTTGCACCTTAAAGAATTCACTCACAGACTCAAATGCATTATTGCTAAAATTACTTTTGCTGGTATTAATTGCCATTTTAATATCAGTTTTGTCCATGTAAAAATGAGCTTTCAATGCAGCCAGCTTTGTGGCAGCTCTGGCCTCTTAGCAGTTTCACTTTGCAACTTTATATCAACATTTGATATGCACAGTGATCGGGCAATAGCAAAAGTTATAGAATTCCATACATATATATATATGATTTATATATATATATATATATATATATGAATGTATATACGTATATGCATATATTCATATTGTAATGTAGAATGCTATTCTATAATTCATCATAGCAGTTCACGCAGTGGCAATAGTCCAAGAGTTTGGTATGGGCTAAGATCAATGTAAGATAATATGTAGGATAATTTATTGAAATGTGAAGTATGTACTGTTAGGAGGTCCAGCATACATGTGCATGAAACTGCTATCAGGTTTGACTTTGATGACACCAAGCATTGTCATGTGTGTGTATATATGCATGCGTAAATAAACAACAAAAAGATATATATGTATGAACATATACTTATATTCATACATATATGCATTTTTATGGGGGGAGTGGCATCATGTGACCTTTTCTGGGGGTGTAAAGCAGCAATTTACCGACAAAAACTAGTAAAACTGTGAATTTATCAACAGAGGTGTGACTTCGCACAGAAACGTTATCTTAGCAAGAGCTCTTTGTTTTTATTGGGTGCGCTGCTGCTTGGAAGGACATTTTCAACACTCTTTTGATTACATCTTTGCAAAACATACAGTCATGTACCGACGAGAGCCATTGAATGTAAATTTACCGATGAGATCACCGAAGGTTAAGGACTTTACCCCTTCCATGTACCCCTTCCAATCCTACTTTCATGCATGAATGCATGTACATATGTATGTGGAGCTGTAGAGCTAAAAGAGTAGAAGAGGGCTTCAAATAGCCAGCGGTGGCAGGACCAAGTTGTATGTAGAGAAAGTACAGAAGGATAGGGTTAGGGGACTTCGCTCTCTGGAAAATTGCTTAAGTCACACTCTTCAAATGCGGGAAAATGTCCTTTTTGAATAAAAAGAACTCTCTTTCTTGCTATAAAGCGCTAGATTAAGTCAATAATGCGAACCTTGATTGACCTTTTATCTTTCTTATTTCAAGTTGCCCAGTTCAAGAGAAAGGGGGCTCAGCCTCTCATGGAAAGTAGAAGGGAGACTGAGCTGTGGCCTCCGCTTCTACAGCCCTATTCTTAATTGTGTATGTATGCATGGCATTGTTATTTATGAGTTTAACTTGGCTGTATATATGAATGCAAAATCGCGTACTATTCAAACTGCAAAATTCGTCTTTTTCATGGAACCTTCTCTGAGCCTTTTGATTTAAGTTACTTAATTGAATATTAATTGATATCTGATCTTTTCACTGAAAGAGTCTGTGCAAAGAAGCACATAAGACAGCACAGAATTCCATTTTGAGCTATAAGTTACTTTCCATTGCAATTTCAGGGACCCCGGAGCATGCTTTTGAGTGGGGGGCTGGGGACGAGTAGTAAGCTGCTACTAGGCAGTAGAAGTAGGGGTCAGGGGCTGAGCTCCTGAAAAGATTTTGCAACCACGCCTTTGGATTGCAATGAAGCCCTCTTTTTAAATATCAAAATACATTCTATATTAAATAGAACAGACTATCTATTATTTTTATCATTATTATCATTGGCAATTTCTTTAATGTTGACTAAAGTATACAAATATAGCTAACGAACTAATTAACGCCATCAAAGTAAAAAAAAGAAAAATTATTAAACAGTTTCTTTAAAAGAGAAGGCTATAAAAAACCCCAGTCCAATTGATAAACATGTAGCACAATCTGCAGATACAAGTACTTCTTTTCCATTATTTTATTTTTTGTTTGAAATTAATTAGTGTGCTTGAGTCCTTAACTTCCTCCAGTAATGAGGCCCATAAGTGGTGACCTATGTACTGAATATTTTCATTTCCATATTTTGCTGTCTTGACATTCGGCAAATGCAAATGGTTTCTGCTTCTCAAATTATATTAGACACCTCTCTCTGTGAATATGTTTTTCATAAATGTTGGGTTAAGATTATTTTTTGCATTGAAAATTTCAACCATTAGCAACTGCAAATTGTACTGATGAATAGTCAAATATTTTTCTTTCAGTTTTCAAGCTTTGATTCACTGCCTTTGCATACCAGCCGTAGTGTTGTGTCAAAAGTACTATTTAGTTTTGCATTGGTTGCCCTATCGTTAAACATCCATACAAGTGGGCAATTAGTTAAATTGTGAACTGATGAAAGAATTCAATAAAATTTCTGATTTAACGGGATCAATATAATTTGACCAGCGTGCAAGTGCATGAATCTTTTAATTCGCCTTTCTACACAAGTCTTCAATATGCTTTTTGAAATTTAATTTCTTGTCAAAAGTTATTCCCAGTAACTTTTCATAGTCACTTTCCTTAACTTCTGAATTTCCAAGTTTGATTGTTATTTCCATGTTTTTATCCCCAAATACCATAAAATGGCATGTCTCATCATTAAGTTTCAAAAGATTATCAGAAAACCATTTTACAATCACAGAGCAGTCATCTTCTAATTGCCGGATAACAATTCCGAGGTCTGAGTGGCACGCAAAGACAGTAATATCATCAACATATTTGCAAATTTTTGTGTGATTTGCAAACCAGAAAATTTTGTTTATAAATATATTATATAGCAAAGGCCCTAGAACCGACCCTTGCGGTGCTCCTATTTTTATTTCTTCCCATTTACTATATGAGCTGTTAATCTTTACTCTCTCTTTTCTATTTGTGTGGTAGCTTCATATGAGCTGAAGAGCATCCGAAATCAGTCCATAGGCATTCAGTTTTGCTAACAGAAGACCAGTAGCATAGCGTGACCTCATCAACTGGGTATTCCATCATAACTTTCTAGAAGTTTGTTGGTTGTGGCTGGTTGTGGCTCCTTGAGCCTGAGCACAAATTTGGCAAAGTAGGATGTCTAGTAAACATCCCGTATTGAAGGATTTTTATCGGATACAGTGTTGCTACTGGTAGGGAATTCTCCCTACTATAGGGTATTTGACCCCCTTATAGGATGTAGGGAAATACCTATGACATAAATAGCAATGTGTAGGTATAAAACGTCTTTGTAGGTAGATTTAGGATTTAGGTTTCAGAGAATTTTCTGTGTTAAAAAAAGTTAAATCAACGAAATTCTTTCTCTCTGGCATGCAATCCCCACAACAGACTTGATCTGACCTTGATTTTTTTATCACTGGCCTAAAGTCCTCAGTACAAAATGCTTATTCATGACACCATAGCATATCTAATTTTTAGAATATTTTAGTTTTGCCTTCAAACTTTCAAATCAATATGAAATAGCTGAGACATAAAAACTAATAGCTTTATCATAGACGGAGACACCGGGACGGTTTAGAGCAGCTACAATACAAACTTTATAGCTATATTTCTTCATGTCTCTAGCTACATCTCATCATCAAATGCAACTTTCTTTACAACCAACAAGTGAACTCGAGTTTACCGAGGTACAATGTCCAATAAATTCACCAAGTAAATGCTTGTCGAAAGAAAGGCCATAATCCATAATTGATCTTGTATCTGGCAAAATAGATATGGTGAACTTTCATATCAGTTTCCAGTTGCATATAATAGGGAATTCTATATAAATGCAAAATTAAATCTCTCAAGCTTCTGGAAAAAACTTTATTTACAAGCATGAGCCCCAAAACCTGGCAATGATGCTGCAGATGAATATAAGAGGGACACTTCGGCGAATATCCAAATTCAAAAAATGATTCTGATGAGGACATATATTCGTTCTCTGATTAGAGATCAATCATGAACACAAAGTTTGTCCTACTTGCCAAAAGGGCGTTTTCCCACAATCTAGAGGATATGAACTCAAAAACCTTTCGCTTGCTTCGTACCATTAGGGAAACTTCAGAATGTCAACTACTTACACTTCCCCCCCAAATCATCTTTTAAGTCAGTCTCTGAGCTTTATATGCACTTATGCTTGCAATTTTCAGGGTACATGACTTTGCTTCAATACATGTGTTTTCAAATGTGTATCAGTTTGAAAAACATTAGAGAGTTCCAGAAAGACTTTCTCAAGGGAAAACACTTGGGTCTCTCTAACAATTCATGCTAGAAATATAGACAACTGATTGCTGATTTAGTGTATAATAAGCAGCTTCAGTTTGGCTCAGAGAGCCACGAGGAAACCAAAAATAAAATTCAAAAATTGAATATTTTGATAGCAGAGATCTTGTTCTCAAATATCTAAACTAAAAAGACGGTACAGTCATCAAACTCTTATTTCATGGATGTTAAATGCCCGGTTGTTTCAAAATCACAACAGTATTCAGCCATGCTCAAACAGTTGTCCTGTGCGCGAGCTGTTCAACAGTCTTGTGTCAGCCAACTGGTGGTAGAGCAAGATAAAATGAGGGTTGCTCTTTCCAAAAAAAGCCCCAGTAATATAGAATTCATCAAATCCTCAAGCTAAAAGAGCAAAATTTTAAAGAAAAACCTATTTTATAGTATTCTTTCGATACCAATGACCAAATTGTAAAGCTTCTTAAAGTAGAATCATCATGACCTCATCATTATTCATTCTGTTGTAGGGAATTGTTGGGAATGAAAGGAAATTTTGTAGGGTGAGTGTAGGTAGAAAACGCATGTGCGTAGGTAGATTTCGCCTTCACAGCGTGGCAACCCTGATCGGATAACAGGAAGTACACATCACTGCAGAAGTAGTAGAAAATGGCTTCGTCAAAAATGTGTGCTGAACAGTACACACATGTTTCGAATTTTAAAAGATCAATGAATTTGATAACTCGAGGGAGCTGTTTGAAATCTATTAGCATTCACCACTTTAGCAAAAATAAACATTATAGTGCCCTTCCTAACCAAGGTGAGAGATTCATACGGTGAATAAACTGGGCTAAGGCCAGTGGGGTTAATGAATATCGTACCTTTCACTGGTCATCACAATTGCTACTACTACGGCAAACAAGTGCAATTATAGATTGTTTACAATGCATAACCACGGAACTCTCTTTTAATTCTTCCATGAGTACCTTTACATCCTTTTCGACAGCAGCTATGCTCGCTTTTATCAACTTGGAAGTGAGACTATGGCTTCGAGCGACTGTTGCTCAATCACTAACCGAGGCTGAACGCTGAACGATTTTCTGCGTCCACTGCCATTGTTTTCACCGATTAATGAAGAATTTATTGATTAAAATGGAGCATTTTGATTCGCTGAATACCGTCCAGGGTATTCACTGCGCATTTGTGACAGATTTAAGTTTAACATGAAGTTCTTCTTTCTCTCTTAAGGCCTCGCAGCTTCAGCATTCACTATATTGAAGTTTAGAAGGGCCAAAAGGCTGATAGGCAACTACAATTGCCATTTCAATGACCATTAACCGATAAGATATTTCTTTTTTCTGAAAATTGTAGGGTATTCAGTGAATACTTTGAATACCCTGGCGCTACGCCACTGCAGAAGACCAAAGCATTAGCCTGGTACGTCATGCTAGATCCTTAGCACAAAGCATTGGCCTACTACATCATGATAGACCCATAGCAAGACTTTAGATAACACATCTTTAGTCATCTTGTTGCTTAGTTACCAGATGAAATAGAGACTATTCATTATTTACAAAGGTGTTGGTGCCGAAGAGACATTGATTGGTTGAAAGAATTTCCGGCTAGAACGAGGCTGTGCAGATACATTGTATTACAATCTCAAATTTTGGTAGGATAATTTTTTAGACAAGAAATAATTTTCTCTTTGGTATCAACCCTGTTTTAAATAGTAAACAATCTCATAGGGTCTGTTGGATTGCATCATCACGCTTGCTTAAGACTTTCAAAATGAAATGCTGCCGTTCAGATGAGAGATTCCCTCAATGGTTGACTATCAACAGGACAAGAATGGAATTGCAAATTAATTCCTGTTGTAACTCCACCACCTTTCATAGAGTATTGCCTGCATTTGCGATTAACCGCAATTACATGTTTAATCGCGAGCACATAGTAAATCTTTGATTATATGTTTAATTGTGATTACATGTTTAATCGTGATTACATGTTTAATCGTGATTACATCTTTAATCGTGATTACATGTTTAATCGTGATTACATGTTTAATCGTGATTACATGTTTAATCGTGATTACTTGTTTAATCGTGATTACATGTTTAATCGTGATTACTGTTTAATCGTGATTACTTGTTTAATCGTGATTACATGTTTAATCGTGATTACATGTTTAATCGTGATTACATGTTTAATCGTGATTACATCTTTAATCGTGATTACATGTTTAATCGTGATTACATGTTTAATTGTGATTACATGTTTAATCGTGATTACATGTTTAATCGTGATTACATGTTTAATCGTGATTGCTTGTTTAATCGTGATTACATGTTTAATCGTGATTACATGTTTAATCGTGATTACATGTTAAATTGTGATAAAATGTTTAATAGTGCAAAAGCAAATCCCATTTTGTGCTCAATGCCAAGTCCTAATACAATAAGGGATGATGACTTTCACAGACCAAGAGACATTGACAGGCTGTGGAACTTAGCATGAAAAGAAAATACATTTCAAACAAAGCATGTTTAGAAAGACTGTATCAAAGTTCACTTTGCAGGATAGTCCTCAAACAATAACTGTTGAAAGACATCTTGGAAAGCAGCTGACAATGCAAGAAAAATGATGTTTGAAATATTTGAAAATGACGACCTTTTTCTTAGTATTACGCTAGAAAAACAAAACTTCGTTGAGCATGAAAGAAAAATATCCCTCTCCAAACTTGATCTACCAACAATGCTAACTAACGAGATTTCAGTCCTCAGCTTTAAATTGTCAATCAGTCCATGGTCACAGGCAAACTCTCAAATACACCATAATCCTGACATTAGAAAGACTATGACGTCAAAACATTTTTGCTGGTATTAGTGGGCAACACTGACTGAGCCACAGAAATTACTAGCTTTAGAATCCATTATAAAGATGTATAAGTCTGCTGCAAAAACGTACAATTTGGAGACTAAAATAAATTGGTTTGAAATTGAATCCATGCCCCCTTAATATCGGGCAAATTCTACGATATCAAAAAAGATCTGAACAGTTAGTCAAAGATTACTTGGCTAATGAAATTGTTGGCTATTATTCTTACTACTATGAAGCTAGCTGATTCAAGGCCGATAAATTGGATCTTTATTACTTTAATTTCTTCAAATTGTTCCCATTTGTCCTCCCAAACTTGATCTCTTCTTTTTTAACACATTAACATTACATTCTATCAACGGAAACTCGCAGTCGAAGAAATAGCTTGTTTAATGAGCAAAATTAACTCTTTATTAAATTCAATGATAACATCAAGGTGTCATCCTCCGCCAGTTTACATTTTCAGTCTCCAGAGCAATTTATGGAACAACCACCAAATTTGTATTCGAAAACGATCACCCAAGGTTAAATAGCCCTCTGACAAACGTCAGACCTCAGCTAGTTTAATCCCCTTGTAACGACCAACCTTACTGCTCATTATATCTATCCTCTAAAATTCCTGGTGACATATTGACACTGGCTGATGGATAGCAAAGTTTGGCTATAAAACTGTTTTCCGTAGGATGTGTCTTAGAGTATTGATGGTGTCTGTGAAAAAAGATGGTACTCAGCTCAGAAGAAGCACCCGGCAGACTAGAGAATTACTCTAACTATCTCTTTGACCAGCTTAAAAAGTGACGGGACAGCGATATCCTGGTAGTTTTCAATGGACAGGCCATAGTTCATGAGAGTACACGAGACTATTAGCTCATGCTCTTTTTAATCTTAATGTTACATGAATGCTATTCGATATTGTAGTAAATAAAGTGCGTGTTTCAGTCTGAGCCTTAATGGCTCAGATTATTCCCCTAGTGGGTGGCAAATTGAAATTGATTCTAAAAACACCTTTGAGGATTTTTACTTGCTTGCCGATCTTTGATAACTATCAACAATCCTTTCAAGGCAAAGCAAGGGTAAGATTACTTATGGGTGATGTTGATTCAATGGGACTAAGCAAAGTAAGCTCTTTTTCATGTAAGTGCTACTATTCCATAGCAAATCATAGACCTAAAAAGCAAATGGAATAGGAAGCCTTTACGATTCTGCGCTATCGTTTTTCATGTTTTAGGCCAAAAGAGTAAAATGGAATTGGTAGAGGAAATTTAAGATGATGATAGCAGTTAAACATAACCAACCTGCAACATGTTCAAAGAATGCTACTTTATCCGGATGATAATGAATGTCATGGCTTCAACTTCTGGCATGCAAGCGCTTATTGTACATCCATTGTGTCGAGGTCGCCATTGAGGATGTAAATGTTGTTCTTCTTTACAAAAAGCATGGCTGTACCAAAGTTTCCGAAAAGCCATGTTTCAAAGAGACAATTCTTGGCTGGAAAACAAAAATGGTTTATTGTTAAAAGCAGAAAAGAACAAAAGACGTAGTGTATTCAAAAAGCGCAACAAAGTTAGTAGAACATAATTCATGACAAAACTAAACCTGTTGATTCCCATCAGTTCTTATTTCACTAGCAAAACAGTTTATAAAATTTGAACAATGTGAAGCTTTCAAGATAGATCTCTACAGCTTTGAACAGCCAGTGATTACGGGGAAATACTACTAGATCTTGTTTTGCATCAACCATTGGCCTAACGCTTTGAAAATGGCGCCAGCATCATTGTGATTGGCTGAATAGAAGAGATCACGTGATGCATGCAGAATTTTGCAATGCTTCAAATAACTGGCTTCTTGTTTTTGATTTCTCATTCATTTTGATTTAATTCTCATATGACGTTTGCAGATAAAAGTAGCAGTGCATGCATATAAATGAACAAGTTGCAAATCCTGTTAGAACAAAACAAGCATGATTCCGTGAAGGTCATATGATATACACTGATCAAAACAGTTTGTTTTGTAATCTTATTAGTGAGAAATTCAGATTTTTGTCGTGAAATTCAAAGCAGCAGCTTTACAAATTGGGTTAATGAAACTAATCCACGATGTGAAAGTTGCTAATAGCTTTAGGTTGTTGGCTATTATAGCAGCTAAGATGGAATTAAATTCTTTGTAACAAATCTAAAACTGAATGCAACAATCTTCTTTTGATGACTGCATATTGTCTGGTTACTTAATTTAAATATTATCCCCATCAATAGGCCCTTCTTTGAGAAGGCGTGTGTCGGGCGTGGCACTGCTACAGCCACATAGTAGGAATTGTATCTATTGCAGTTTGAATTCTCCCTAAGTGGATAAAACAAGACATATTAGTATCTGTACCATTACTTTGCATGCATCTATATAAACCCTGACATATTTATGCATTTTTAAGTGACAGAAGAAAAATTCAGAAGGTACAAAGACGTGAGAGATCAAGAACAAAGGAGAGCATTAGTCTAGGCTTTTTGCATTGCTGCGTATAGATGTTACTTATGATGTACAATCATGTTACACAACAATCAACAGACATGCGATTGGATTTTGTTTCTTCCACTTAACTTTTTGCCAAGGTAGGCTCGTCAATATTCCAGCATTGTCAGACAACAGAAGAGTGGAAAGACAAGCATTGAACACAATCAGAAGGAGGCAATGATGTTATAGCACGCATGGGAGGCTAAGGTGGTAGGGAAAACAGCAAGATAAAATTGAAGATGATAGATAGGATTATAAAGAAATTTAGAATTAAAGATAGAAAGCGCTTTAGTTAGAAGAGGTAAAGGAGAAGGTAGATTACGGGGAGTGCTTTGACTCGTTTATGGTATTGGATGGAATAACTATAGAAGAAGAAAAATAATAATAATAGGATGAAAAAGTGAAAAAAAGAGGAAGAAAGTATCTGATGTCAATACAGTCTGCTATTGGCTAGTGAACAATCGACATACATACTGACAAAAATCTTCCAATTTTGTTGCCGCGAACAAAACTGGTAACCTCTTCGGACAAATTTCTAGGGAATTCTTCAGAATTCATTCATCGCAAAAATCATACGAAAATAAAATCCTCGTGTACGTCACGATTGTGAGATCGTTTCAAATGGGGAAAGGATTTTTCTTCTCCAAACCAAAAATAGACTTAATTGTGAAAATGAATGAAACGGACTAAAATGAATATATTTGCTTTACAAACAATTTAAATCTTTCATAATCTTTACATAATTTTTTCCTGATTTCAACAAACAAAAAGCATTTTATGCATCACTCCATAAAGAGCTTTAACAATTAGCTCAAAAGTGGGCTGTCTCAGGATTCATAACGGTATAGGGCCCTCTGTTCACATTCATCTCTGTGAAAATAGAAACTGAGCTTTGAATTTAGCTTGTATCCCAACAACGACTCCAACTTTGCTTTTGAGTGAAAATCTTTTTTCAAAAATTTGGTTTTTGGATTATTTGATAATCAATAAAGCTCAGGGAGCTTATGTGTTTAAGGACAAGATTAAAGTAATCCTCTTGATTACACCATTCTAAGATTTAGAATTTCTTTTATCCATCTTAATCAACACTGGACTTCAATTGAATACTTCAAAAGGTTGATAACAATGCCATGGTTGTGCGTTGAGTAAATGATCAGACAAGATGGATCGTCATGCAAAATCATTCATCCCAGCTCTGCCATCCATCTCAATGCATAGCAGGCACGCCGGAGCCAGGGGGCTGGGGGTTGCTTTCCCCCCGAACTTTTGTTAGTGTATGATGTCATAGAATAGATAGCTTGTCCAATCTAAGATAAGATGCACTTTGATGCTCAAAAAGGCGATCTTCATGCAGTCCAAAGGTGGATTTGTAAACATTTTAAGGCAATCCAAAGTCCACCCCTGACACCCACTGCAAAGCACAATAAGAGCTTGCTACTTGTCCCCAGCCCCCTCAATCAAAAATACGCTCCTCCGTCTCTGCTTAGAGTATCCAATTCTAAACTAGGATCTTCCTTCATAATTACCTTAAAGTTTAAGGAAATAGTGGTGTTAAAAGATGATCAAATGAAGGCCGTCCACCCGAGCTGACTCAATTACAATCGCAAATAGTCAGGTGAGATGATCCTGATAAGCTGTCAGCGAATTACAGTTAGGCAGCTAGAGAAGATTGGATGGAATGAACTGAATTACTTTAATGAATTGAATTGATGGATGGAATGACATTAGCGTTTGAAGCACGTGGATACTGCAACTCTTATGTAATTGAAGTTATTTACAGAAAGAGAGAGCGAGGGAAAAGAGGGTGGGGAGAGATTTGCTCAATTAGCTGGTAATGATGAGTTAACAGGATTTTCGGAATGGCTCACCTACTCACCTAGATAAGAAAATAAATCAAATTTTCAGGAATAGAAATTTAATAGAGAATTGATTCCAAAAGTGTTTGTTTGGTCCTGCACGAATTTACATGACAAGCTAATCCGTGACTGGAAACGACGAATGCCTGATATAAATGTATATCTTCAATGCGTTGATCATCCGGATTCATCATCTAGACTCAAATCATCTGGACTCATATCATCCGGACTCAATACATACGGACTTAACAGGTTTGTTGAAAGATGTACCAGGTGCTAGGGCGACAGGCAGCCACAGTCTTCTGTATGAGAATATCAAGGCTCAGAATTTTTAGAATTTAATAAGGATAATTCAAGAATAACGAAAGGTTCAAGTGGCATTAAGACTTTTGATTGTTGAGTATTTAAATTCTTAAAATACTCCTTTTGAAGCACCTTTTTATTACCACTGCAATGCTTTTCTTTCCTGCTCTTATTTTATTTTATGATGACTTTTTTTGAAGTTTATGATGACACCAACTTTGACGTTTTTCTTTTGATTTTCAGGCAAAGTTGTACATTCAGAAATCAAGAAAATGCAAAAATAATATCAGCCTAAAAATCAACCATAATTAAGATTATCGCGGCTCAGTTTAAGTCAGTCATTCAGTCAGTCAGTCATTCAGTCAGTCAGTCATTCTCATAAAAAAGTGCACATGTTAGGATGGTACTCTCAGGTGCCAAATAAACGTCCCCCCCGCTAATTAATTTTTCGATTTTTTTCCAACCCCCGAACCTTATTAGGACCACCCGTTTATTAATTTTAAGGAAATTGACTTTCTTCGCAAACCCCTCATTTCATTTCCTTTCTTGATTAATACTATTTACGCCCAATTTTCAAGGCAAAATAGCGTACTGCTGTATATATTTTAGATTTATGCCTTATAGCACCTGTTTTTGTTCTTTCCGTCCTTGTATAATCATTTAAAGTCTTTTCTCAAATTCCAACCCCCCTTTCTATTAGGACACCCCCGTTTATTTGGCACTTGAGAGCAAGATGGTATAATAGTGAGTGGTTGGCAGAAGGTTGGTAAGATGGTTGAGTAGCAAAGTGCTGCATGGTTGGCAGGACAGCATGTGGTATGGGGAATCAGTGTGTGCGCAAAAGAGTTAAAGATGAAGAGAGTTTGCAGGGAAAAATTAGCTGATAAAATATTAAAAGCTTCAAATGCACCTTTCTTATATGGTTTCATCACTGCTTTGTTGAATGGGTTTTACATTTTCATGCGGCGGACAGAAAGCCGAAAAGAAGGTTTCAAATAATATTTTCTAGTTATATCACAGCTTATTTTGAGATAAAATTGTCTCTAGAATAAAGGAAATTATACAATTGACTACAGTTTTCTTTGTATTTATAGGATTTTATTGTCTGAAAGAAAGTGATTCATAAATACTGATGCATCTTGGGCTATGGGAATTACATTTTGTGCTTTATAAATAGTTGTACGTGCACTGTTGCATTTTAATTGAATTGCATAGAAATGACATCCATCATTCCGAAAATCTAATTTATTGTACTTTGAGTAAAGGCAAGTTGTAAGGAAGAACTATCAAGTTTTTGTGTTATACTGGATGCATTTCATGGTTAATGTACTCTCAAATTGAGCGTTGGCTACAGCCTACAATGAAATTTATCATTAGTAGCATGTTGAAAACAATTCAACGTTTTATCTTTTGTCTTTCTTTCTTCCTCCCATTGCGCCACCTAACGAGGCCTAGGACTGACCTTGTGCGTCAGTCGATCACCTCTTGTTTGTTTAAAAGAGGTGATCGAGTCGACTACGCTCAATCCACTCCGTTACCCCAACAGTTACTAGGCAAAGCTGTAGCATAAGCCATTGAGTCTGCTTTTCACTGAAGGGGCCTGGTTGGATAGTTTGCCACAGGCCATCAACATCTGCCCTAAATCTGAACCTTTGCGACATGAATCACTATCAATGTAAGGGAAGTTGTCTCTATGCACCCACTCGCCACTACTTAGAGGTCTCCAACCATGAGCTAGCCATCATCATTATCATCATCATCATCATCATCATCATCATCATCATCATCATCATCATCATCATCATCATCATCATCATCATCATCATCATCATCATCAGTAACAGCTGCAGCATAACTCGTTGAGGCAAATGCTGGCCAATGGCCTATCTAAAATCTATTTCACTCTGTTCATTACTTTTAATATCCAGGCTACAGCTGCTGCTTGCTGGCCTCCATCTGGTTCTTTTTACTCCTGGTGTCCACTCTACACTCATTGTACACACGTGATATTTCACCTCTGAAAACACCTTATCCAGAACGATTTCATCAAATCCATCTCCTGTAGGCTTGTTATTCCCCTTATCTTTTCACTCTATTTCTATCTTTCATTGGTCTATAAATAAGCATCGGTTCTTCTGTATTTCTCTTGTTGCTGCTAACATATCTCTGCTTATTTGTAAATGACTACGTTACAGTACCAGAAATCATTTCTGGGAGGATTACTCTGTTCTTTGGTGTATTCATAGTATCCCAATAGTGACCATGCTGATCAAACGTGGCACATATTTGCCATCATCTGCTGTAAGCAACTGTCCCATGCATGCATAGCCTCATGGACTTCCGAGTTGGGGAGGGGGGAGATAGAGAGTAGCATCTCTCCTGATCTTAAGGAGCAAGAGTTGAGGGGGCAAAACTGCATTTTTAATGCTGCCAATTGATAACCTAAGGGGAATTAGCTTAATAATTTCACAACGATAAAAGGAGAAAATCTTCAAGTGTTGAACTTCAAAGTGTAATTTTCAAGAAAAAAGGTATCTTTCTGAAAGCTGTCTATTTAATGTCTTGTGAATCTATACAAGAAAATCTCAGAACACTGTTGGTATCCATGACCTAGCCTTACAATCTCTGTTAAGAGCTTCAAAAACCTTTCCTAACAATATTTACTGTAGCCTCATCTAATATACTATATCTATCATCTTGGCAAAGAACATGTTTAGTAAAAATCTTTCCTATGAATGAACACGATTCAGGTCGTCTTTGAGGCTTTGCATCAAATCAATCCCTGAACAAAGTTCCCTTTGACATTTGGGGAATTGGCTTATTCTGCCATGCATTTAGGCATATGATTAACTCTACTTCCATTCGGAAATATTTTGTCTTAGACAGTTTTCCATATAAGCTCTATTTTTTCTTCTGATCTAGCGAAAATCCAGATCAAAGCTCCTTCACAACGGATAGGCTCTATTTAATCCTAGTAATGTTTACTTGATACGTCATTCGTGCTTTTTCTTCAGAAGACAAAAGGCTAATTCTGAAATACAACACGAAATTCAAATCCAGACCATGAAGAGGCAGAGCCCCAAACCCGTATTCAGTAATTCTGGCAGTTACAAAATAAGTAAAATCATTTTATAAATATCCCCACAGGAACATTTCTTTGGTCTATTTCATGATTTAAGGTGTGATCTTAGCCATGGCCTGTCGAACCCAAGTAAAGAAAATTTTGGGAAGGACTAGCAACCAGTCATCCACTTTCAGTGACAACTAGCACTTACTACTAAAGATCCATACAAAGTGCTTCATTACTATGTTCATGTGGAAGAAGGCTACAATTTGTCTAGGAAAGGAAATGCCACACGTGACATCATTACATGTGACACTATTTCCTTTGAGGCAACAAAATATTTTGACTTATGGCTACTAAGTTAAAAAGTATATAGCTAGCTTCTTTGAATGAGTAACAAGTTATTCTGTAAGCTATTTTAGCTACTGCAGCAGAAATTAAGAAGTCCACAGATTTCTTGTGTAGTAAAGCAATGAAAATCAGGAGTAAATGCAGTCAATGAGTGATAAAGGAGTTAAATTAAAGCACACTATCTCTCAACTTATTACTTTGAAGTTGTTGAAATGATTGCTTTTCGTGACTAAAATACACATATAATTCAAAATTTTTCCTTTCGGAAAGAAAAAGTTGGAAAAAAATATACTGTCGCTTAAATATTCTTGTTGGACCAATTTTGGCATGAAATTTGCTTTCACTGTCATCTACAAGACACATTTATTACTACATCCAAGATATCATTATTTATTTCCTCCTATTTGTCTTTTCTTTTATCAAATCAATAACTCATTGCAAGGAAATATGATCTTTTCTGTTGGTAACTCAACACTATGCAATTAATGAAGGGGCTTTCAAAATCACTCCAAGAAATTAGGAGTTATACCTCAAGGCGCTTTTGAAATTTTAAGAACAGTTCCTACTACTTTCACCTAGCCAGAAGAGAAAATTACGAGGGCATATTGTATATGTGTAGAGTAATACATCAGAGTTTCAAGAGTTACCAGTAGCTAGAAATGTCCCATGTCGGAATCAAAAGACATCAATAGTTGTTTTGTTTCATCTCGTTGTTTTGAAAGACATGCAAAAGACATCAAGCAGCAAAAGGTTTGTTTACATGCAATTGTACGCCTAGTATTGTATTGAAGGTTAAAAAAATTTGAAAAATCCTTCAGAAGATTATCAATATACCATTTTTATTGCAGCACAGCTTCTGTATGGGTGCAGATTTTGTGAAAAATTTTGCAATATACTCCAACTGTACCTTGCAAGAAACGCAGGAGTTGTAGAATTCGCAAGCACTATAAAGCTCTCTATTTAATGCAAGAACTTTCATCTTAGTGGATTTATATAAACTTGAAATATCAACTTTTACTCATAATATCTGAACCAAGTCATTGCTGAATAATGGATTTATACTTACGCAAACCTAAAAGGTATTCTCTGATTATCTGAAGGTTCACAACTTTGTTTTATAAACCTGTTATGTACTACCCAACCTGGACAACAATAATCGAGAGTCCACGAGTTGTCATGTGACCAGACTGGTCATGTGATATGTCAGATGCATCTCGTTCAATGCTATTTAGTATGCATTTGATGTAAATGCATATTTATTACAAAATTTTGGGAATGTGAAATTTTGGGAGTTTTTTAAAGAGAACCGAAGATCACACTCTCTTTTCCACTATGGATGCAGTTCTCACCACTGATTCTTAAGTCCATTTTCCAATCTAAATTTTGATCTACATTTTTGAAAATTTTTAAGAATTGAATTCATCACAAAAGTAGAGAATAAAACACAAGTAAATATTAAAGCCTATTGTGCTCAGTTAATAATTGGTGTCTTTTCTCTTTTCTTTGCATTGAGAATGGCATTGGAGGAACCACTAAAATAAAGATTATGATCGCCTTCCAATTGGACATATTTTACCCAAAATAAAAATTTGCGTAAATATGCTTCTTGTTTTTCTTACTTTTTCAGAGTTCATTGATCTTACTTTGTGATGATGTAACATGCTCACTTATTGCCAATACAAATGAGAATTCTGTTAGCTATCGATAGCTTACCGCTCAAGAAAGGTGATTTGGTGAGGGAGGAGAGGTAATATAATTTTTGCAAGAGCGAATGAATTCTTATCAGTTAATTTTACATGTTATCTACATGCTGCACAGGTTTAAGGAAATCAAACACCTGCTATTACTATTTATTATCCAACATAACTAAAGCCACGTGTAAGTTTATAAACTAAGCATTGTTTCAAACCTGCATAGTGACATTATATTGCAATGAAAATTTAACATGTTCTGTCTTCTTTGTCCCTCTGTTTCATAGGCTGTCAGTTTTTAATCTATTGAAATACAGCAAAACCTACATACTTACAATAAGCAATGTTTGGCTTTTATTAATTCAGATAAGAGTTTATTAATTTTAGGAGCTAATTATAATACGATTTGCATACATTAAAAGTTTGAGGTTAAGCCAGTTTCTAAATTAGCATCCAAATTACTAAAAGATATTTTGAGCAAAATGGTCATTGTAAAACCCTGAAAAGAGCACGAGTGTATAATGCTACTTGGCACAACGTTTCAACAGGAAATTAATACTTACTGACGAAAATGAAAGAACCATTAGCTATCACTGCAATAACTAAATTGCTGGTACATATTAATGTTATGAAGGAGAGTTTGACCAGATGTCACCTCTTAGTTGAAAATTAAAGTTGAAAGTCCCAAATGCCAAGGGAGCTGCTATACAATACGAAGTAGAGAAGGGGTGGTAGGGGCTCAACAGGGACGCCAAAACCTCTGACAAAAAACTATTGAGTTAAAAATCATTTCACTCTGTAAGGATAGCACATTGGAGTAATATATCTGAAAGTACGCTGGGACCAATAAAACTATATTTGCTTCTATGTATACAATATTTGTTTCTGTTGGGCTACATGAATTAATATTGAACATTTCAGCTCCTTCCACTCCAGTCTGTTTCACACTTTATGTCCAAGATTCTCTAATTGTTAAGAAAAATATTCGCATAGTGCATATACTTTTTTTGCAGCAATTGAGAAATGACAGATAAGAGAAAGGAGACAAGGACAGCTTAGTAGAGTCGAAATTTCGTTACATTATTATAAAGGTTATAGATAATTTGAGGTAAAATACTTCCTCGATCAAGCAGAGTATAAACATATACCAATCAGATGATGAATTACTCAAGGCAAGAGAAACCAAGCAAGAAGTGAAAATACAATTTGGTGGGAGCAAATACCTTATGGTTTGAAAAACTGATAATTAAATAACACTTTGCAAAAGACATGAATGAGAAAATAGAGCAATTTTGACTGATGAGCTTCCCGAAGGGCAACAAAAATTTTGAGCAGTTATTGCTAGTGTTAATGTGTCTTAATGATAATGGTTTTTCAAACCTAAGTAAATGCATGAAACTACCAAAGTACAATTTAATTATGGAATAATTTTGAATCAACAAAGGCTATCCCTTCCTCTCTAAGTGCACTGTACAATGTTTATAAGCATTCTCATTCAAGTTGTTTTTGATCAGAAGAAATTTTAGATCTTTAAGTTTGTAGAAGTTGATCCTCTTAACATCCACAAGTTATTATTGGCTTACTAAAATGATGAGGTAGTACAACCTTTCTCCTCCAGTCTGTTAGAGTATGATGCCTGTTTGTTTTTCTGGCCATCATTTTTTGGCTCTGCTCCCTTGTCTGTCTGATTTTTACAAAAGATGCAAAGACAGAGACTTAGTAAACTACGTCAGTCCTGTTGAAAGGTATTACCCTTTTGTGTTGAGGTTTTAAATCTAGCATTGTTTTTAGGCTTATTGAGCGCTGTTATCATCACAACAAACTTATTAATGGTTTATGTGAAATTTTAGATTTTGCCCTTTTTAGATTTCTGACCTCCTCTACCATTGAAAAATAGTGCAGTTGTTAATGTGCAGTTTAG
The DNA here is from genome assembly GCA_900291935.2 of Cassiopea xamachana. Classification (NCBI taxonomy): domain Eukaryota; kingdom Metazoa; phylum Cnidaria; class Scyphozoa; order Rhizostomeae; family Cassiopeidae; genus Cassiopea; species Cassiopea xamachana. The sequence continues at coordinate 14,856,159 of OLMO02000297.1, forward strand.
CCTACTGTTCACAAACCTAATACACAGTATGCTTCATACCCTTAGCACTTAATTCCCTCCCCTTCTGTTTTTGTTCTGATGATGGGTCGAATCAAATCGAAACGAGTATAGACACACCGGAATAGTTCTATTTATGGAAAAATACATGGTTATATCGAATAGTTGAAAATACTAGAATGATGTAGACTCTTTTCGTCATTGTCCTGACTCTTAAAGTATGCCTCATATGATAGCAACATGAGTAAATTCAGAGTAATTTGAATAATCTTTTACTCTAAAAATTTATATAAAATTCTATAGATTACTACCTAACTAAACATGGTGCTATAAATATTATATGAAATTTTATTATGAAATGCTAAATAGCATTATTGTATATTGTATTGTCTCACTTTATATTATATCACATTAATCCATTCCAATGTCACGTGATATTAATTATTGCATTTTGCTATACTATATTAAGTTATATTTAAAGACATAGATAGAGAATGATGAATGTGTCTAATCTAATGGAGGGATCTCTTGCAAGAATAGGACAAAGCAAAGATGGGTGACACCAATTCGAGCGCAACAATCTATCACATAGGGGATTGGGGATCAAACTGACGCATTTTTCTGCAATGTGCTTTTTGAACGATTCCTGATGATATTTTCAAGCCAAATACATGTTAGTTAATTCACTGTTTAATCACTAGAAACTCCATAAACTGTTGCTACTGAAATTTCAATGTGAAATTTAGAGAAAAAATGGCTGATTGAGCTAATACCTTAATAAATTGTGAATACAATTGTTCAAACCTTTTATGTTGTTGCATAAAATAACAGGCCTCATTTTCTGTGATTTCTATTGACTTATCAAGAAGCCTACTACAATTCAAATGTATAGTTATGGCTCGTTTTGTTTTAACTTGTATTTGTAGTAGGTTCTACATTTATTTGAATTGAAAGAATAATCTAATTTCCTCCTCTTCAGATTTGAAACTTCCCTTTGTTGACTATATATAACACCATTTTTCTCATACAGCCAACATCGTTTATCTAAAAGAATTATGACAGCCATAAGAGCGGAAAGGTTACTGCAGATAGAAAGGTTGTTATCTATAAGCTTAGTTGTATCTAAAAAGCTGTGGTCAAGAATTTGATGTTATTTTATGTATGAAGAAGTACAAATCAATAGAGGAATGCTTCTGTTACAGAAATAAGAAATTACAAGCCACATCTATAGAAAACAATTAACAAAGCGCTCTATTTTTGTCGAACGAAAGTCCTTAAATCTGTTTGCAATTTATCTGCGTTAAATGTTGTCTGTAGCTTCTACGTGTTTGAGCATTTCTTTATCAAGCTGATGAAATCTGCAAATCCTCCCATTGTTATCTGCCATTGTTTATTGTTTCAATGGAATGCGAAAGACGAATCAGATCGGATGGTGTGTCTGCATAGTGAATGAGTGCTTTTCCTGTAAAACTCAGCGTTGTAATGGTAATTTTCGAGTCGGGACTCTCTAGCCGAGCATTGTGGTTGATATTCACAACTTGAGCAACTTCCGCTGGACTAAGGCTGCCAATCTCTAAATGAAAGAGTACTGTGGTTTCAATTGCTTTTCAAACTGAGCTTAAGTCAGGAAGCAGGAAATTTAGAAGTTTACTGAAGAAAGGAATATTAAGCGTTCATAAAGCGTACCCTTTGTTTACAGTGTACCATACCTCATCATGAGTTAGTCACTGTGAAAATTTTATCTCTAACTTAGAAAGCATCCAAGCTAAGACAGTTCACATTATCTGTTAATAGCATACAGTTACAAGCATGATCATTAGCCAATCAGAAGGAAGGCTGTCTTCGGATACTTGACGAATGAAGCTCAGCCAATGAATTTTAACGTGCACGATCTATGAATAACGAGTGCTCTCTCGCAGAACTGGTCTTGGATCCTTGCCAGAGTGTTCGTTAGATAAACGACAGAGTCAAACAAGTCGCCTGCTTGATTCTAGCAATCATGAAAATGTATCCAACCCATTCATCAAACCCGCATGAACAGGGTAGCTCATTTGCAAATTCTGCATTGGATATTAACAGTGTTGTACAAAGTATACAAAAAGAACTATCAGTTGGATCCTATTCAAACGATGGAGTAAGTTATTTTACGTCTATATTTACTACTTTTTAGTTAATGCTAGTTTTTTGATCTAGCTATATATGAGCCAAGCTTGCGCACACAATGGTTGCACTCTTCCGACCTCAGTACTACACCTGATTTCTCCAGGATACGAATATACATTAATGACAAAGTAGCACTCGGGTAGAGATCATAGGCTTATGTAAATGGCTTCTCATACGTGGCTTGAGGAGCCATTCATAATGGAATCAGAGATTTACCTTCGTGCTCAAGAGCTAGCTAAAGATGTCATCGAATCTCTAAGTGAAGAAGGGCTGGTAAGTGCAATCATCCAGCGACATGCTCCTCTGTATTATCTAGTTCTTTCTAGTACAGTTTAGGCCCATTTGCAAGAAAGTCTCATTACAAAGAAGAGGTTGTGTATTGTAACCAAACTTTGTTTCATTATCGTATTTTGTGCATTGAAATGATATACAATATTCAGGTTGAGCTGGTCAGAGCCAAAGATTGAGCAACCGCTCCAAATACGGCAAAGTATAGGTGGCAGTTTCTTATAGCCTTGCGTAGATGACCAGGCCACCAATTCTGCCATCCTTTTCGCGTTTAGCAATGCAGTGTCAACTGTCATCAAGTCTAACTTTCACGCAGAATTTGCTTACTTTTGTCTGTTTTGTCCTGATGCGGCAAGCTATTTGCTTCAACCTATTGATCTGTGCAAATCCTGTTGTTAGGACACATTTGCATTGGCACAATAACTGTTCATATTTTTCTCTCTGTATTCTGTCAGATATTTCAACAAATTTACCCTAAAAAGAGCCCTTTTTTAGTAAATTAGGTGAAAATTAGAACAAAATCTTAACTTATTAGACAATTTAATTGGGAAATAAACTGCTTTCTATTACGCAAAACTGAATACAGATAGCTGCTTTTCTCGTCTCAGGCATCACTCTGACATCTCAACGTATCTGGAAATTTTATATTTAAATGCCACATTTTTCTTTTGAGTAAGGTAAGAACACCAAACTGGAGCCATGTTATCAATTAATAGGTGAAGATAACTGATACTTTTAGGGGCTTGTAATAACACCCGTTTTAAATGGCTGTTCTACCTGACAAGCTTATTAACACTTTCAATCATATATAGCTATATTCACAGAGTATTGCTTCAAGCATGAGGTGTTTTTGTGGTAGAGAGAATATCTCTCTAAACATAGAGATGATTAGTCACAAGAAGAACAATGCCAAATCAATAGATACGTAGCTATATTCGGAAGTGATCCCTCTACGGTTTTTGCAATTTTCATGTTAATGCGACAAACAAGAAGTGGCCGCCATGTTCACTAATTCACATTGGTTTATCTTGAGTGAGTCAGCCATCCTCACTAACAAAAGGTGACCTATGCATTTCCTTTTTAGCCAATATTCATTAGGCTCATGCCAAACTTGCTCTCTTTACAAGTTAAGAATAAACAAAAATACTAAAATATACTTATTATATATTAAAAAGGACATCAATCTCAATAAAAATAATGATTGGCAATTCAGAAGCCATTCACAAAGAGTAAATATTCCATGAGACGTATCATGAAATTTATTTACTGTGCCTATGGTGTATTGCTGTTTAGCAAATAAACACTGTCCACCATGTATGATTCAAGGAAATGATGCTTATACGAAAGCCAAATATGTGCTTACGCGTCGATAGTACGACACAATCAACTCCTTTAGAGTTTTCAAAGGAATCATTATATTTTAAAAGAATTGAGATTCACGAACACTCTGCTCTTGTATAAGATATTCATCGGCCATATTTCTATTAGAATTTATATTAAATTCAATTTGACTTAAAGTGTGCATTTGTTTGTTAACACTTATTTAAAGTCATTGATAAATTACCGAGCTGCACCCAGCGGGTCTGATACGGAATGCATCTTTTGCTCTGGGCTTGGAACATAAATGTGCACCCAATTTGTGTTGAATAATGAAAGGTACTAAGCTATGCATTAATGTTACTAATTTCATGATGAAATCTTTCATCCTTGGGTGGTAATTTTCTGGAAGAACTCTTAACAGAGCATTGCCATTATTGAAACTTAGACCTCTGAAAACTTAAATACTATTAAGTTACTCTCTGCTACATTAAACTTTCAGCAATATATATATGTATATATATATATATATATATATATATATATATATATATATAT
>OLMO02000297.1:14865430-14882090 GCA_900291935.2 Cassiopea xamachana
GTGGTGAACTAGATCTATTAGAATGGTACCTGAATGTCAAAACATTTAAGAAAAGGTCCTCAAAGCTAGGATTTAAGTATGAAAAAAATCATTTTAAAACGTTACACATTTTTTTTGTAAGAAACTAATGTTTAAGAATAATTGCTAGGCCGGTCAAAAATATAAAACCATAATAAGAGTACTTTGCTTAAGAAAAATTAAGAAGCTGTACAATATCAATTTATTCAATTTTCAATTTTCTACTCGTTAATTTGTACGATTTTCATTTGGAAAAGGTTGTAACTTGTTATTTTGAACTTCTTGAATATTTTTCGTTATGTTGAGCGTTTATATCCACCCAGAAGTAGTCGACTTTCAAGAAATAAGATGAATTTCGGTGTCGAAAATAAGAAAATAATTAAGACACTTTTAGTCTAGAATGCCAAAATTTTGACGTCATATTGAGAAACGTTTAGTGCTAGGTGCCAATCCAAGTTTCTTATTAAAAAGTTTCTTATTAAAACGGTGTAGACCACCAGAGCAAGGAGAGAAGGCGGAATTAACGAATAAGAGAGGAAGAGGAATGGGCAAGAGAGAATGGTGACAATACTATTGTTATAGTTACAAGTATACAAAATTTATGATATTATCAAATATTCAGCTGGCTATATTGGAACAGTCTTGGTGCGCTTTTGCAGACAAAAGAATGGATAAGTCACTGCATCATCGTCGCAAAGGAAAGAATGAATCACTTAGGACGGAAAATGTGGGCTGGCAAACAACTGTTGTGCACAGCACCTACGAACTTCTTTCAGTCGCTGTCTGAAACTTAATTAGAGTTAGGAAGCCAAAAGGTTTGGCGCATAGCATATGCACAAAATGCAACAAATTATCACAGCAAATGATTGGAACTAATTTTAGTATTTTCTAAATGTATTGGCTCTTTGAATCACCAACTGCGGTCATGCATCTGATAAAATAGATGTTATTCCACTGGATATGCGCTAAAACAGTTTTCTACTAGCAAGTAGAGGAGGGGAGGGGGTAGTATTCAAAAAGTAGGGAGGTGGCACAAACATACCATTTACCTCAGCTCCTTCTCTATTTTGTTCACGTAATGTTGTTGTAAAAGTATTGTGAGTTTTCATCAAAAATACCACCTATTGCATCTTCATAATTGTGAGAAATCTACAGTGAAATCAAAAATTTGTTTTCACTCCACCCCACCCCATACCACGCACCCCATCCCATAAGACGCACCCCATTCCATACCATCCCATCCCATACCACCCCACCCCATCCCATACCATTCTATAGGGTGCCTTCTATTCATTAGCTCCACCCACAATGTAATTGAAATCAAGACCACACCCATTTGCAACTAAAGTATGAATTTGTAGAAACGTCATGCATTTGAGTTTGATGCTCCTAATACACGAAAGCACTATACTCTCTTTTTCATAAGAATACGCAATTTTTCAATAATCCTCATTTATTATTTTTAAGTGTCAAAAGTGTAGTTTACTCTAAAAATTAAGGAAATATATTCCAATTTTTTTTTAAATTTTACTTCTTCATATAGCAAACTAAAGTGGAACAGCACTATATATATATATATATATATATATATATATATATATATATATATATATATATATATATATATATATATATATATATATATATATATATATATATATATATATATATATATCGTATCTTAAGTCCAGAATCTAATCCAAACGCAGTATCGTATTTCGAATAGACAAAATTCTTACGTCTTGATGAAGCTTGGGTTTGGATTATTCCTAAATTATTCCTAATTTCCGATGATTCTGAGCCTTAATACACACTTTTTTCATAAGAATACAGTTTATAAGAATATTCAGGCTCAGAAATTTATGAATAATTTAAGAATAATGCAAGGCCCAAGTTTTAGAGCAGCCGTGGCCTAGCGGTAATGCACTCGACTCAGACCAACGTGGTCCTGGGTTCGAGGCTCACCGCAGACCATTGGTGACGTCAGGAAGGGCATCCGGTCCCAAATACTCGCGCCAGAACTAAAAGGTCCTCCCAGGGGCACCCTACAAGCCCCAAGAAGTGGGGGAAACGAAAGCAAAATTGAGAGAGAGCACGGTCCAAGTTTCGTATATTTGAGTTGTAGTACTGTTTGTAGATTAACTTTTTCACTATCGATACAATATTTGTTATTCTGCTCCACTTTTGTTTTGCTTTATAAGAACGTAAGACATCAATAAAGATTTGTATATAATTCTTTGATTTTCAGGCGTAGTTACATATTCAATATCAAGAACAAATTAAGAATATTGCTTATTGCTTCCAAAAGTAAAATGCGAAGTAGGTAGAAAAACGTTTTTGGGTGCTAAGACTTTCAACAAACTTCCCAACAATATGAAGACCGAGTCATCAATAGTTAAATTTAAGACTGCCTGCAAAGATTTTAACTTTGACTTCTAGCATCTAACTTTTCCTTTTAAACTTGATACTGTTTAAATTTGTTCATTTGTACATAATTTGATGTTAGTTCTTTTAGGTAAATAAGACCTTGATTGACAGCAGCAAATGCATATTGCTGAAGAAGCTAATCTGTATAAATATTGTTGTATTACTATTAAAATTAGTAATAATCGAAGGCTCAAAACCGAAATATTTTATATTGAGACTCAGAGAAAAACTAGGTGTTTTTATAAAAAGGTGTTTATCTTTATAAACGTTATTCTTATAATGAAGTTTCAAAAAAGGTGTGTGGTACTTCTAATGAAATGCAAGTGTATTTACTATGACAACTGTGAAAAGTATTACTCCTAGAAACTTTCCAATAGGAAGGCGAAGTGAGCCGTTTTGACAGATTGAACGCGGGTGTGGTTATCGCGAGTCTGATATGTAAAACGATTTTGTCATGAATCGGGATACTGCTGCGGAAACCGGAATATCCTCACTAAGTCACTTTGTAAATATTTAATTATTTAGCGTTTAATCCCATTGTTATTAGTCTTTCAGATTTTGTATCGAAAATTGCATATTTACAGCACGATAAATCTATTTATAACATCAAGTTGCTAAATAAATAAAGCTGTGAATGGTAACAAATGATTTTGAACTTTTAACTACCAATTTTTGTGTTATGATTTTTTAAATATAATTTGAATCTCGAGGTAAAATTAGCAATTTAAATATTACACCATCTTTGCTGATGAGCTTCTTTTATCATAGTTGTCATTATCATTTGCAGTTTGTTTATAGTGGGTAGCCATATGCGATAAATTATAGGAAATTTAGTTGCTTTATGTAAAGCAGTGTCGGTTCTTTGTTAGGAGAACATTGTGCTCATCAGGTAATCTTCCTGTTTTAAGCTTATTAGGATGCAACATTCAGCTTGAAGAAATGAAATGTGGACTCTAAAAACAATACAAATAGCTACATGAAATTGGTAAGGGACATTAGGCTTTTCAACGAAACACTTAGGAGTGGAAATGTGGGCAGATATTCCAAATGGTTTATTCTAAACATATTAAGGTTGCAAAAATAAACTTCCGATTTAATTGACTTCAAAATTGCATTACTTGAAGACTTCTACAAAACTTACCACGTTACGTTGTTTCTTCAATGTAGCAATGAGAAGAGCAGAAACGAAAGATCCACCCGATCGCTCTTCGCCTAGGCAGTCAGTTGCTTTCACTAAATCATTTAGGCCATTGACTTTATTATTCTCAAGATACACTTGCAACCACGTCATTGTTAGAAACCAAAATTGACTTAACCGTTCAGAATTTTACTTGATCTGTTGCCAAAGCTTGATGGCTTAAGTTAGATGAATTTCGCAAGTATACTCAGCATGGGTGACTAAGCTATTCTCAATCAAATGCTAATGATGATGCCACAAATGCATTATTGAAGTGACGATTCTGTGTTTTGTAGCTTCTCATTTAAATCCAGGGAACTGTGTTACCTTCACTTGATCAGTAGAAATGAAAAAGATTTGACATAAACTCGTTCTGTTCACCGTGAATCTACCCCCCCCCGCAAAAAAATGTTTTGTGTGAGGGGTTTTTGATACTTATCTTGAGCTAGTCCAAAGAAAGCAACTTAAAAGAAAGAAGGCACTTTCAAGCCTTTTAGATATACATAACCTACCCTGTGGAGTATTCGTGGAAGAAGTATTTACGAAGAGTGACAAAATATTAGCCCTACCTTTATTACTTGTAGCATTAAGAACTAGGGTCCAATCAGTGTTTTGGCCTAGTGACATATCCTTGCAATCCTGTTTCACTTGCATGGTGATTTGACGATGGTTTACTTCGTGTCCACTCAAGTTGTGCCAGCTAACAAGAAACACTTCTTTAAATGAAAAAGTCTTGCATGTGAAAGACAAAGTTGTGATTCTACTATCAGATGAGTTACCATAATTAGCAACTGGCCATTTTGCAATTAATAAAGGGATCGTTTATAACTGTCTCAGTAGCATTGGTCAAAAGGTATAGTTTCTCACACTTCACTGATTTCGAGTCCCTTGTGTTAGGTTTCCTTATAAGTCTGCTAATACCATTCACTCAACCTCCACTTGATAATTTAACGAAAAACGACGAATAATCTGCCAATCGTACCGCAAAAGTTTTTTTAGGCCGTCCAAAGCGATGTCATTTCTATTTTGAAAAGTTTTCTAAATATACTGTGAGAATGAGATAAGTGGTATAACCCTGTAGTTGTTATTACAAAGATTGACAAAGACCTTAAAATATTAAGAAACTGATGGTATTAAACTATTAGACTACAGAAACAAAGAATATAATTTTGATTTCCGCTCGTATCATCTCGAATAGCTACTAATACTTTAAAGGCTGCGTGGTCCCTCGGTCAGTGAATGTGGAACTATCACTACAGGGATGGCGGCATGAATAAAGGCTATAGCCCCTAGCCCCCAATCCCAAGCACCACCCATTTGTGGCTTTTATAGCACACACAGCCAGATCAAATTCACTAAATGGTTATAAATCTAGCCAGAAATTAAAATCTGACCACCAATTAAATCATGACAAATTAAAATCAAATTACTGAGCTTGAAGAATAAAAAAATTAATTTTTTAACATATACTTAAACCAAAACAATGTCCAAATATGTAAAGGTTTGAATTTCTCTTTTTTTTGTTATTAAAGGTTGAAATCGATGTCCGGAGTGTAAAAATATAAATTAGTAAAAATTTGAAGAGGCTGTCAAATGTATGATGCCTAATTTCAACTTTCACTGGGTACTTCAGGTTGAGTGAAGTTTAACATCTAGTGATTCCTTGTAAGCGTTCTTTGCATGGAAATGGTTCTTGATACGCAGTAGAACCAGAAGGAGGACTGGGAAGGGGGAATAAAAAGAAAGCAAAATAACAGAGGAAAGACCAAGATAAATCTCATCAGGCAGAACACGCTGTAGGGCCTTTTCTTGGATAAGAAGTTTATAACTGAGTTTGAATACGAGGATAAAAATACTAGCAGAAAATAAATACACAACTCGAGATTGAGGACTTAAGATATTGTAGAATATCAAGACAGAATCGTTTGCAAGAGTACATCGAGGTTTTAGGTTGTATTAAGAGAAGGGCCTGCAGGATTTTCTCTATGGCAAGTGGGAATCTGTGTTTGAAGAAAAGACAGAATTTTGAATGAAACAGAGGCAGCTCATTACTTGCATTCAAAAGATTTCCTGGTGTGGTCTCTTCAAATATTCAATTTTGGTATTGGGATAGGATGAGTAATGTACTTTGAATGACTAATTAATAGATGTCGGGGAAAATAAAGACGGATGGATAGTCAATCACTTTGTATTTAAGCTTCATATGACACAAAGAGCATCAGGAATCGTGATCTTCGTTTCTGCTGTAACATTGTTTGTACTTTCGCAATAGCCTCCTTCTAATATGTCAAAGAAAGTTGATCTGGGTGTGTTTGATGTGCAGACAATAAGGCTTGTCTGAACTTCATATTTCCTGAATTCTATTGATAAGGAGCCCATAAAGAATAAAAAAGTTTTGTCCTATACGAATCACTCTTGTTCATACTTTCGTGAAATTTGCCTACTGAATTACAAGGGGCCTGGTACTGATTATAATCAACCTCTCTTAATAATCTTCAACTGGTCTTTCTCTCTCGCAAAGGCGCCCAATGCCGTGACCATGAAGGTATGGGGGCACTCGCCCCCCATATTTTGCCTAGATGATGCTCTGGATTTCTTCAAAAGTCGATGAAAAATTATTGGAGGAGGTAGTAGCATATCTCCAGAGAAGTGAAGGCGTGGCCAAAAAATTTTATTTACCCCCACTCTTATAACCCTGGCCACGCCCATTACGGCGCCGACTAGGTGGGGGCTTGGGGGCTCGAGCCCCCTCTGGGCAATGCTACGACGGGACTGAGTCCTCTAGAAATTTGTGAGAAAAAGCACTTCTTCGTTGTCCAAATCACAGAAACCCATGATAATGATACAATATTGACACTTCTGTTGTAAAACTATATATCTCTTCTATTTATTTAGATAACTCTTTTTCTTTCGTTATCTTTAGTAAATTATGGTACATGATATATGACTACAACGTGTATTCATGATAGGCAATTTTCTAACTTTTCTAACTTGAGCCCCCCCCTGAGAAAATTAAAATTCGGCGCATATCCTGTCTCTTTAAATTTTATTTTAGTTGAAAACATTCTATGCTCTCTGATTGGTGATGTCTAGTATCTTTTCAGTTTCTTGATCACTTTGATATTCAGAATGAAAGAGGAAGGAAGGTTATTTCTATGGTTATTCACCACACCCTTGGTGTCTTACTTGTTGATCAATGTCGTCTAGAGGTTGGCATTAATTTTATGCGTTGAGTAGAACACGAAGGTTCTTTTACAAGGTTAGTAGTCTGCCCCAGATTTGACCTTGGTTTTAACTAAAGGCATCTTAAAATTTTTCATCAGATTAGTGAAGAAATTCTCATCATCAATTGTATCATGCCACAAATTCCGAGATTGATCTTGCTGCATCAAAACTTAGAAATTGCTTTTGTTAGAATGTACTAAATCGTTGTGTCAAAACTCTTAAAATGCCATTGACACTTGAATACGAACTGTGTGTGTCTGACCTTCAAAGATACCTTATGCACCGTATCACATGTCAAGGAGAGTCTAAGTAATCCATTGAAAACCAGCCTTCCACAGGGGCGACCGTACCAATGGCAAATTGAACGAAAATGTTAGTCAACATATGCTGATACGAATTACTCTATTTGAGTACACTACCAATTGATAATTCCATGTACATGAATTCTCAGTAGTTTTCTAGTAGTTGTGAATCATGTTTGAGCCTGTTTTTGCAATCGAGTAAATATTGTAATTAATCACAAAAGCATAGCTGACACGAATTAAAAATCCATTGAAACTATTAAGTTCATAGCGATTTTTGTTTGATTAAGAATTACTTTGAATAGTTGTTTAAATTTCAATATTGGATCAGTCATTGATATCCTATTCAAAATTGTTCCTTTCTATTTCATAGGATACTGAGAGGATAAGTTCCCCACCATTCTGTTCGACATTAAAATCCACTCAAAAATACGCTCTTTTTTATAAGATTATCTAAAACGTTTTGCTGAGCCTCAATATTCGTCAGTTTGTTTGGTTTTAAAGCCTTAGATTATTCTTAAATTAATCTTAGATATCGAAGGTGTAACTACCTCTGAAATTTTAAGGAATAAATTCCAATCTTTGTTGATATTTTACTACATCATAGGACTAAGCAAGAGTTTACGTTTTGTATCGATAATGCAAAAGTTCAGCTGAAAGCAGTATTCTTACTTGGACACCAAAAAAATCATGTCTTGATGAAGCTTGAGCCTCGCATTATTCTTAAAAATTGTTCTTAATTTCAGCGATTTTGAGCCTCAATATTCTTATAAACTTTATTCTATAAGTACACTAGGGGTATTTTTTCACGTTCTGTTGACTTCACTGCTATGCTGAAAGAACTTTCTATAGATTACCGACATTTGACCTACCTTCCAAGGAAGATATCCACCATCACCATCAGGTCCACTTGTGATATCTTTTGCCGAAGAGGACAAGATTGGTCAAATCCAGACTTATTTGCAGTCTAGCTTTTTGTTACAATTATCTTTTTCTTTTTTTGTGCTTTGTAAACCACAAGTAGCCATTTGTAAGCTACCTGAATATAGTGAAGCTTACATTTGTATGTTGAAATAGGAATATACTATGCAGTTTCAAAAAAAGAGTTGATACCAGCTCTCTTTCTACACCTGTGACTCTCTTGTGCATAAGATCGCTACGTCATATCAAAATAATATTTAAGCTAAAAATCTGAAATTTAAGAGCAATTTAAAAATACTACGAGGCTCAAGCTTCATCAAGACATTAAATATTTTTTGTATCCTAGTTATAATACTGATTTTAGATGCACTTTGCATTATCGATACAAAATATCAGCTCTTGCTTTGTTTTATGATGTGGTAAAATATCAACAAAGATTGGAGTATATTTCTTAATATTTTAGGTGAAGGTACACCTTTGGTAGTTGAGAATAATTTAAGAATGAAATGATTCTACGCTCAAAATCAGAAGAATTTAAAGAATATTGAGGCTTGGCACAAAACTAGGTATTCCTATAAAAAAAGAGTGCATACGGACCACTTGCAGTTTTGCAATCAATAGATCACAGCTTCTGAAAATTATTAATTAAAGTTACTTACGATGGTTAAACTGGTAACAAGGGGACTCAGCAAGACATAGCCAATATTTTTTATTGGTGTTGTAGTTGTTGCTGGTCTTGTTGTTGTTGCTTTCTTGTGTTCTAATATGCTAACATGCTTGAGGTGAAAGCTGTGAGCACGAGGCAAGAATCTCTCAGGCAGAAGACCATTCAATTGCTCTGCTCATTCATCTTTGCAATGGTTTTTTATGATAACTAGGGGAGCTAAAGCCTCCTTAAATTTTGAAAAATATCTGATTGGGGGAGGGGTGAATCCCCAAGAGTTTGTGGCAATAAGATAGTAAAAACTCTCATTCTCTAACCTCATTGGTTTATACTTCCAGACAAACTTGCAGGGCAATAGCATTTTACTTTTTTGCAGGACGGTCGTGCCTAAGTCTTTTGAAATTGGGTCGCGGAGTACCAATGCCTGGGAGACGGAGTGTTCATTCTTTATTCGTTATCTTCGCATTTTTCCAAATCGCCACATCAAATTTTATGTTAAAGCTATTACAAGTGCTCGAAGTAATAATAGAGAAAAACCGCAGAGCATCTTTAGAAAAGTCAATTATAACAACAAATGTGAGAAAAAAACGCCAATGTAAAATCCGTGATCCAAATAATTGTCTTATTGTTTTTGCAGTCATAAGATAAGATTGTTCCCATGACGTCAACAGGGGATTAATTTATATTTCGCATAAAAAATGCAAAGCAGAACAAACGCCTTTTATTAAACTATATTAATGCAAAATTAATCTTATTTGCAGAATTCTGTTTGGTTTCCTTTAAAGTGTTACAGCTGTCATAAACATCGATGGCAAGTGTTCCTGTGTGTAAAGTCACAAAATGCTGCAAACAATTGCCATCAAAGCTATGGAATCGACATCCATGCCAACCTTTCTACATCCAATTCAAAAAATAATTTCATACTCTGATGTTTGTTTCAGTTCTCAACTCCAAAGGCAAATTACAATCTACCTTTCAAGTCTTTAGCAAGAAATTATCTCGTTCCTTACTAGTGGACTGAATTACATAACTACTGCTAGAGATTTAGGGTTAGGGCAGTGGTGTAAAAGAGAAGGAGCGCAGGGGGGCGCAGTCTCCCTACCTATGACTATAGGGTGGCGCAGCCTCCCCAACTCTGTAATTTACATCCGGGTCATTAATTAGCACTTATGCACAAAAATGGCAAAACTTTGACCTCTCCCCTCATTGTACGCAAATGCATGCTTGCAACGACCCCCATTGCGTACATACTCGTCCCCATCTGTTTCCCCCCGCGCCATTTCTAACGAGAATATTTTTAGATATTCACTCAATAATTGTATAGACGAAAGGACGATAAAACAACTGAGAGACAAGAAAATAATGATAGCAAATGTGTTATAGATTAAAGTAGTATGATGAAAGTATCTTGTAAATGAAAATATTATAAAATAAATGCAAAAAGGGACTTTTTTACGTACGTACTTTGATGTGTCAACCCTCCTTGTATGCATGACGTATGCTTTTTCTTGGCTCCCTTCCACTTCGTGCGTACGTTCTAAATGAATGGCCCCTACAAGAAAAAGCCCCCTAACTATCCATAGAGCCCCCTTGCTATCGATATACTTCTACATCACTGGGTTAGGATTAGGGGTAGGGGGTTAGAGGAACGGTTAGAGGGTTAGGGAAAGTTCTGGGGTTAATGTTGAGATAATAACAGGCCGTGTTATTATCTTAACATTAATGGTACAAGTACTTTTGCTATAACACATTTCCTATGAAAGAGTGGAAGAATGTTCTAGTTCACAACGAAGTACATAAATTGTGGTGGATATCACATGACTGTATCAGCAGCCAATCGGCGTCTTGGGTGCAACATTCGCCGCTCCCACATTTGAATACAATACTGTTTCAATCGGTAGCACAGCCTTTTGGCTGAAAAGCAAAATCTCCCAACGAGACAGGAAGACAGGAAAGAAAACTGTTCCGTATATCCTGGATTGGAGCATAAAACTTTTAATCCTTATCCGCTCTCAAACGTAATTTCTCATTGCATAAAATATCAACTACCTCTGAATGAAATATGTTCTTTCTTAATCGAAATAGAGCATAAGTTAGGAACTTCATTCTTTTGCTGTATGCGAGAGTTGTTGCAGGGAAATGTTATACACGTTTCTTTTCTTAAAAGAAATATGTCTATAAGAACAATGAGGCTAAAACTAGGCAAAAATTAAGAAACATTAAAGAAACATAAGCAGGCTGACTTTCAAATAATAATTTTCAACAATTATTTTTACTTGCAAATTTTGATCAAACTAGCAAGAAAATGGAATTAACATCTATCACATATCTTACAAGACCCTGAGAGCCCTTTTTCTTGCATTACAATGGCCCAATCTGGGTTGCTACTGTCATTGGAAGTCTTTAAATTTAAGAAACATTTAAGGCTTGATTTGACGAAATACTAAGAAACACCCAGGTGAAGGCAGAGAGTTTGTTTCATATAAGAAAAACGTGAGTTGTGTCAGTGGGACTCAGTTGTAATTCCTGAATCGTGTCATTCTGATTAAAATCCTTTTTTTAAAGCATGAAGACTCTTAGAACAGCTGTTCTCCCTTTTGTCTTGGCAGTTTCTACTCCGTTGTCCGAATCCTTTCTAAGAGCATTAGGAAAGCAAAAAATTCTGGTAGATGAAGAAAAGAGAATGTTCAAAAATTTTTGACACAAAAATTTAAGATGCTGGGTAGGAAGCTTCCTGCAATTTTTCTAAACATCATACGTTATATCCAAAAGCATTTTATACCTGATTTTTGTAACATGGTTTTATATACCTCTGACAGCATTGGCAGAAAGATCAAATGAGTTCCATTGAAATGATTGTGTAAGATTGTAAGTGTGATTAAGCACAATGAGTCTTTATTTTTTATCATTGGGGGTTGCTGCACTCCCATACCCCATAGCAGTTTCTCACCTGCTGTCATTCTATATGATTTTATTGAAAGATGTGTGCCACAGTTAGATGCAAGTGTCATCAAGTACAGTGAGTTGTTGTACCCACATGCCCCTTAGTAGTTTCGCCCATGCTATCATTCTATGAGATGATCCTATTGAAAGTGTATGCTGCAGCTAGTTTTAGAGTCGTGTTCACAATCGATCAAAAGTGTTGTTAAGACCTAAATTTTTGTTATGATAAGAAGTCTCCTAGTATGATACCCATAATCAGGCAAACAGACAATCAAACAGCTTTTTCTCTATCTATCAAGTTAGCAAAGAAACCACGATTGAATTCAAAAGCTTCTTAGTTATACGTAAGTCATTTCTAACTATCAGTATCTTATTCCTGGTGGTTTTCCTGATCAACTAAGTCATGGAGTCACGCAAAAATATCATTCAAACAATCTTTTATAATGAAACTGATATTTGATTATTATTACCTAATTAAATGTAATACTGTTGGTAAGGTATCTTCTCCATTATAATTTTAATGTCTCATAAGAAAACAGACACCTAAATTGTGATTGTGGCTTCAATACTAATATTCAAATGAAAATAAAGGTTGTCCTACGATTATATAACTAGTTGAAGACTTCTTATGCACAGTGAAGTGTGCAAGAGTAGAATATTTAAAGCTCTACTTGACTGCCTTCTACGGAGCTTTTGAGACCAAAATTTGTTTAATGCAAACTATTTTGTTGTCAAAAGTGACTTTTTATATTTGGAAAACATTATTGTTTGCTTCAGAGTATTTGCCATCATTATGCGAATAGAATTTTGGTGTCGCATAAAGAATATGACGAATATTTCATAGTTTTTCATCTTTGGCTATTGCGGCGTTTATATTGATGAAAACAANAACAGATAACAACAAAAGCATGTTGTGGTAAGACATGAAACTTTGATTGTAGCATACATCGTAGAAAAAAATTAAAACATAAGTTTTTATTAAAATTGGTTCTTTAAACTATTCAGTGTTTATCGTCTGTTATGACAAATAATTAACAGTTCGACCTTTTCCCATAGTTAGTTTTCACGCTGTTTTACTTCACTTGTAATCTCCAACTTCAGTCGTTGATTCATTTTGATTTCTATAGCATTGTCCATACACTACTGTCTTTCCTTCCTACTTTCCTTAAAATTCTGACAACGTCATTATGCTATGAAAGCAAATGTCCTTAGATTCTGTCTTTGGAAAATCGGTTCTAGTGGTAAAAATCAAGTTGATATCGGTAGTTCATTATGACAGCGCACAGATAAAATATAATGACATTTTTTTACACAGGTCGCATGACTTGAAATGGTAGCAGCACGTTAAATCCTCTCTTTTATTTTAATTCCATCAATCATTAGGCCTACAAAATATGGAGACCACATAAAATCATAAAGTTTCTACTGGAGGGTTGGCAAACAACAACTGAATGCCAAATCTAAAATACAGCTTCATTAAAGGAAGGAATAATTTACCTTCTTAAGAAAATTTTGTAAAACATACTCCATTGGTGTTGCCTATTTCACCTCATCTCACAAACATCTATTGATATTACATGATATATAGATATATATAATATAGTAGAGAGTGGTAATTATTCATGGAGGCTGAAGCGAAAATGGTGGAGCAACTGAACAATCAACTGTGCTAGGTGGGGCAGCAAAGTAGCTTTTGAATTCAGGGGTGGGGTAAAAAGCCACCTTTAAGTATCACAGGGTGTCCACTCCGGCTGGAAAAGCTGGAAGTGCTGGAAAAGCTGGAAGGGCTGGAAAAGCTGGAAATGCTGGAAAAGCTGGAAAATGAGCCATAGGTTTTTGTCCTGCTTCGGCTAGAAATGCAGGAATCTTATTTTTGGGCCTAATAATATTTAACGGCATTATTAGATGCAAAATGATCATATGAAGGAACAGCATTAAAGAAAATGGATTTTTGAATATCACGTGGGACAGGCCTTTTCCACCAAGTTGACCCAAGATTGGAAGTTTTCCTTATGTTTTGTCAGGATGGTTGGTAGATCTTTACCCTCCAGGGGTAGTTTACCATAAGATATTGAATTTCTATAGGAAATTCCAATTTATTGGAAATTTTAAGGTTACTCAATGCTCTGTGGCAATAGCTGGGCCGCATTTTCAATGGCTGAAATTTTATATCAAAATTCATTGAATGGCTGGAAAACAATGTGTTTTTCTGCCCGAAAGACAGAAAAAAGCCCAAATTTTCCTGATATTTTGGCTGGAAATTCAAATTTAATTTAGTGGACACCCTGCATCATCCCTAGAGGAATCATGGCCAAAACGCTGGTGAATTGTTTTCCTGTAATCTTTTGACCAGAGGTGGCGACAACAGTTTTCCGACAGGGAGCTGATTCTTCCAATGAGGGAGCTAAAGTATGGATTTCAGAGCACTAGAAGTGCCAAAAATCTCAGAAAAAATATTTTTGCACCTTTCGACGGGACGTCTGGCAAGTTGCGACGAGGACTATGGCCTTGGCGCCACTCCTCCCCTTGACGGAGTAAAAAAATTTTCAGTTAAGCAAATGGTGAGGTAAAGCATTCTTGAGGGTACGTATTAATTTCTCTTCAGCCCCACTCCGGTCTTAAATAATAACTGCTCCTTTACTGCAAGCTTTATATGTTTAAATGTTGGCTAGAGCTTGCCAGGGCTCTCCAAAGCCTTCTTAATTTTAGCAAGGAGCTAAATCTTCTCAGCCCCCTTGCTAAGATATTCTGTCTACAAATGAAGTTGAAACTTCAATTTCATTCAGATTTTCCACCCTTTGCTATTTACTTTGGTTAGTTTTCACCCAGAAGTTTAGCTGGTTTGACACATTGCCCTCCTCTAACAATTGGATTTCAGATAAGCGTTTGTTCAAATGTTTCATTCTACCATACGTTCGCTGAAAAGATGGCATATTATTCAAATAAGTTTTGATGCAAACAGCCACTACCTTATTTTGTGGTTTCCTAAGGAAACAGTCAAATACGTTTTTAATCTCATTTCACGTCCCAAATTTAGATACCTCGAAAATGGATTTTCACTCATGCAGCAGGAATTACTTTAATTTCTGAAATTGAAAACTGCAGGTAGTTGTGAATTTATGCAGGTACTCAGTTGACATGATTTCCAAGTCAACTTGCCCATCAGCTTGTATTTTAAATAATTGGAAAGTTTTGACAAAGATTGTTGACACTTTCTTCTTACGACGTAAAGATTAGGCAACTTGTAAGCAACTTATAAAACAACTTTGAGACCTGAAATTTCAAACATAGTGCGTGGCTGTAAAATGTATACGTGACGATTGGTCCTGACCCAAGTAGCTTATTCAGAATGCCCAAATTAGTGGTACCGTGTCAACTCTATATCTCTCTTAAATCAAACTAGGTTTGTTTTCTGCTAATTATATTGAGTAATCAGAGATCAGAATGAAATCAGCTTTGCTTGTTGAAAGGATATAAGATGAACCGAATCCACAATTAAACAAGACTCTTTGGTCATCTTCATTCTGGTCATAGAATCAAATAGAGCTTTAAGTAAATAAGCGAATTGATGTCAATGTCTTTCTTCATGTTTTGATGTATGTAAATCCAATCTTCATAGTCATTATGAATTGGCTCTTCAGTCGATGCTCAATTGTAACGTGATGAAAACAATAATGGAGTTTAGAAGTGCAAATACGCATGCGCTGTTAGTGATTACTACTTGGGTGCAAATTTCAATGTTGCTTCAATTCATAGTTAGCTAGTAAATAGCAATGGGACGCAGTGAACATGAAATCAAAAAGCTATTTACAACTGAAGATATAGAGAATTTTAATCCTCTCTAGTTGCAACGTATAATTGAAATAACTTTTGGCAATAAGCACATCTGGTGGAACAGCACGTTAAAAAATCCTTTGATGGAGTTATGGAAAGGTTTTCCTTCTCTTCTATCCTTACCATTCAATTATTTCTTGAGCTTCTGAACAAGCGACAAACGAGCTCACTAAAGCAAAAGTGGAATAATTATGGCTTCTTTGCTGTAGAGAAACCTGGTTTGGGGTACACTCTTTGCAGTGATTAGATACTCGCTCTTTACCCCATTCAGAAGCGAATCTGGGAGAAGCTCTCAAAATGGATCATTAAATAGTGGAATAATTAGTTATTATTACTACTGTTATTATTATTATCATCATCGTCAAATAAATTTCATTAACTTACCCTTAGGTGCTCTTGGCACTGTAGGATTCTCCTCAGACTCTTTCAGTGAATTACTTAAGGCAGTTGATATTGACAGCAAAATGCAAAAAGCTATCCTGTCCAGGATCATGAATATCACCATAAGATGCACATATTACATATTCTGTTACCAGAATAAGCCATGGACAAGTCCAAAATTATAAGGCATATGAATATTGGCTTTCTCAGTCATTAACTAGACTTTTCTTTTCTAATACGCTTGATTTTTTATTTTATTTTTGTACCACTGTGACAGCCAATTGTCCATTGCCTTATATAGTGAGATGTATAATTGTAATTAGTTGATATATTGTTGAAATGAAAGTTTGAAAAAAGATTATCACATGGCACTATAGAGATTGTGCATCACATGTGCGACTAGTGACTGGTGGTATTGTTACTGTCATTATTGCAGAACAGAATTCACTCAATAAACTTGAAACTTAATTTCTCCTAGCACTTTCCCAAGGTAGATGAATTTGGTTGGAATTTCCAATAAATATAACATTAGAGACGGGACTATCTTTTGAGTTGGAGAAGTTCGAAGTGGCCATAGTATGAAGACATGGTTGTCATATCAATTTGACATTGGTTTTGATAGCATGTAACAAGATCTTCATCAGTAATTTCTTAACGCATTTATAGTGCAGCTTTCTCCTAATCTGAAGTAACGCCAGCCTGAGTGATAGAATAAGTAGAATTTATAACATAACCTGCCTCGTAAAGGTGTTTGGTTGCTTTTATTAA
>OLMO02000297.1:14887006-14898125 GCA_900291935.2 Cassiopea xamachana
ATCGTTTTTGAAGAGATTCAGTGGTCGTCATCTTTACTTCAGCTAAGAGATTTCATTCATCGTTTGAGCTTGCAAAAGGAAGTTATTTTTAAACACTTGCTTCTGCTGAAAAATACAATGAATACACCCTTTGTTTGTAAAAAAAGGTCATGAAAATCACACTAAACAATCACAACACACTTTTTTTTATAAGAAACCAATTTCTAAGCAATATAGTAATAGACAGCGTAGAATTTAAGAAACCTTTTGAACTACAAGGAAAGAGCTAAGAACGCGAATATGACATTGCCTTAGAACAGTGCTTCTCAACCTTTTTGATCCACTTCACCCCTTTAAGAAACAATTCTCAGCTATTCACCCCAACCAAGACAAATCGTCATATTATAGAAAATTAAAACTAGGAGATAATGACATAGGGTGTATACTATAACAAAGCATAAATACTGTATTTTAACAACAAAAGTTCTTTTTTTCACAGCATAAATGGGTGTTATTTTTGTCTGTAATAAGTTATTACTAAAAGCAAATAACAACATTTTCAATGTGAGCCTTGGGCTTGATGTCGATCAACAAGAGTTTTTATACTTGGTACTAGCTTTGTTGATTATAGCCGTAGGTCGCGATTTATAACGATCTGAAATGACAGGAAACCCGTATTATACAGCTGACACCAAACTATCTGCCCAATTACAACTTCACCCCTTTGTGTATAATTCACTCCCAATTCCCCCTTGTTCAAAATTTCACCCCTTAGTATCTCGAATTCACCCCAAGGGGTGCATGTACACCCCGGTTGAGAAGCACTGCCTTAGAATTTTACTCGTACAGATGCATTTTGTTAATTTAGCGGACTAAATTGAATTTAGTTCGATAAATTAAGAAACTTTTAAGAAACTTTTAGAACTAAAATGTGGTGAAAAATTAAGGAAATTTTATTACTAGGCCTTGAGCTAGGTTTCTTATAAGACAAACATGCAATCTTGTTTCATTCTTACGAGAGATTAACTAAATTTTTGGTGCAGGCTTAAGAAAGGCCTAAGTCCTTTCCTAGGACTCAGTGTGCTTAATGACACTTACATTCCTACACAAGCATTTCAATGGCACTCATTTGATCTTTCTGCCAATACTGTCAGGGGTATATAAAGCGATCTTGCAAAAACCAGGTAGCTAGAAAATACTTTTAAGATATAACAAGGATCTTTAGAAAAATTGCAGGAAGTTGTATTCTCAGCATTTGTTAAAAAAGGACTTAGGCCTGAGCAACTTGATAGGTTCATATGCATTTGAAATTCCAAACGTGAAAGGGCCAAGAATTCATTGTGTGGTAAAACAAATTCTTGAATAATAATAAATAATATTTTATAAGAATAAAACTTATAGAAAAATTCAGGCTGAGAGTCTCTGAAATTTAGGAATAATTTAAGAATGATGCAAAGCTCAAGCTTTATTAAGACTAAGAATTTTTGTGCTTTCGAGTTATAGTGCTGTTGTTAGATAAACTTTTGCACTATCGATAAAATATTTATTAAGTTGTTCCTCCTTTGATCTGCTCTGTGATTAAAGTAAGTTATCGACAAAGATTTGAACACATTACTTTCATTTTAGACGAGTTTACACCTTTCAAATTTAAGAAAAATTTAAGGATAATCTTAGCCTCAAAACTTGAAAAAATTTAAGAGTATTGAAGCTGAGCAAGAAGTTAGGGGATCACGCGATAGGAGGATATACATTTGTGGCCTCCATGAATTCATGTTTCTGTATTAATTGCAGGAGAGAATTTCCAAATGCCATCATAGGAATACATGTTTTTTTTATAGGAACGTGATTATAAGAAAGTAGTACTCAGCTGCTCAAAAAGAAAAGAAAGTCCAGTACTGGATTTTCGAGTCAAAAGAAATTTGTTATTAAAATTCGATTTATCTGTGTACAAAATTTCATGTATGTGATGTTGGCTACCCTCTAACAGTTTAAATTCTGTTATTTACTAAGATTCATCATTATCTCAAGTGTACATGGAGCTTTTTCATTTTCCATTAATGTGCATGTGCAAAGCATTGGAGCTCAAAAATTATTACTAAGAAAGTCTTAAAAAGTTTTGATGCAGGGATTTTGGAAAAGGTTAAGAAATTTGCAGTAATGGGCCAAAAAGACTTTCTTATAGAAGAGAACATGAAGTCTAAAACGAAGGTTGATGACAATGGGCATGTGCTTTCGAAACTTGGCCTGTTTGTTTTATGATGTTTTTGTCAATAATGCTTTAGGTATTCAATTCAATTTGTGTATATTCAAAAATCAGAGTTGAAAGCCAACTATGCACCAGGAAAGACCTAATACATGATCCTGTTACAAACCCTACATTCATCTGGAATCATTTTGTGAGACCTCAGGCAAATTAATCATGGGTGGTAGCGCTTCACTGAATTTCCCTCTTCTATTTGATATCAAATATCAGCTCAGAAAGTCTATTGTTATGCAAGTCCGGTTTTCACAAATTCTGATATGGTAGGCCTATGCTGCAAATGGGGCGAATATTATCTAATACGTAAAAAAGGAGTCAAAAATGGTAGAATCAAACATTGAAATTGTCGCTCCTGATGTGAATGCTTAGTGTAAGATGGCATGTAGAAAATAGGACAACGATAAAGCTTGAAGGTGCCATGAATATTTCTTATAACCTGATGGTAGAATGCGCCATATGCAATTACATAATTCATATCATAATATCCATCTGGCCACAGTTATCTTCGATTTGGTCATCTGAGTATGGGAGGGGTGACGTTTTCCGTTTGGCTCTGTCTGAGGAAGTTCTGAGTGTAAAAATTGCTGTATTCAAAATGTTATTCGCTCATTCATTGCAACTGCTAATACGCCTTAGTTTACGTAAAGACATTTCAATAGAAAAGGTGTAATGATTATATTTGGCAAGGCGTAGGCTAATAATGACGTTGTTTTATAACTAACTTTCACCCTTCAGTCTGTAATTCTCTTAATGTTTATTCAAATTCAGCCCCAGAAGTTTCTCAGGGGTGATTTCAACCTAAGGGAGTGCCCCTAGTTAAAATCACTATTTATTTTGGGAGGCTCAGCATTTTTTATCGTATTGCTATGATGAATTCTGCACTGCATGACTATTGAGATCTTTCTAATTATTGGTTATATTATATTGCGTTTTTAATAAGAATATAGTTTATAAGAATATCCAGGCTCATAATCGCTGAAATTTAAGAATAATCGAAGAATAACGCGAGGCTCAATTGTCATAAAGACTTTGAATTTTGTGACTTTGAGTTACAGTACTGCTTGTAGATTAACTTTTTCACTATCTTATTTATTTATAACACAGTATTTGTCACTACAATCCACTTTATTCTTCTTTATGATAAAGTAAGACATCTATGACGATGTGAATATAATCCTTTGAATTTCAGACCTAGTTACACCTTCGATATTTAATAATACTTTAAGAATAATCTAAAGCTCAAATCCGCAAAATATAAAAAATATAATCTTATAAAAATAATGTGTATTCTTAAAAGTGTCAAAGGTGTAACTTGGCCTTGAAATGAAAGGAATATATTCAAATCATCATAAAGCAAATCAAAAGAGGAACAGGACAGTAAATACTTTTTTAATTGTCCAAAAGTTAATTCAAAAGTACCGAGCTCGAATGTACAAAAATTCTACGTCTTGATGAAAGTTGAGCCATGCATTATTCTTACTTATTTTAAAATTTCAGTGATTCTGAGCCTTAATGTTCTTATAAAATAAAAAGTGCGTATCTTTGAAAATATGGGCGTGGTTCAAATTAGGCCACACCAATTTTGTAACATTGTACTTAAAGTCCCCCTTTCCAGATAGAAGCAACTGTGAATCAAGAAATAAATTTTCCGGTCTTGTGAAACACGTAATTGCTGTTGTTTCAATTTTCTGGTTTGATGCACATTTTCTTTTAAAACAGCTTTTCAGGTTAACATTTGAGACTCAGGCTGCCTGTGTCTCCTAAGTGTTTCTTAATGTTTACTCAATTCTAGCCTCATATCTCTTACAGACATAAAATGTGTCATTGTTAAACTTAAACAGGAAAAGATTATAAATACCTAATGAGCCTTTGTCTGCAAGAGAATTTTATGTATTTTGAAGCAAACGTTTTTCTTATGTTTTGTTAGAAAGTAGTGCTCGATTGCTGAAAAAATTTTGGAGATTCAGTACAGAAGTTTTGAGGCCTTAGGAAAGTTATAAGTGTATATGCATTGAAATTTGGATTTAGCTGTGTACCAAATGTTGTGTATGTTATACTGGCTGCCTTATAACAGTTTAACCTAAAAAATTTTGCCAAGAAAATCATCGAAAAGTTTTGACACTGGAATACACGTTTTTTCATAAGAAAAAAGTTTATAAGAAAGTGATGCTCAAATCGTCAAAATCTTAAGAGAATTACGAGGCCCAATTTCCAAACTTTAGTGTTTTCAAATTGGAATTCAAATTCAAGTATACAATATTAACAACGAAAGTTTAAACCATTTTAGCCAGTTTATTTCAGTAAAAGTTAAGAACAATTTAAGAAAATTTCAGGCTCAATTTCGGGAAAAGTTAAGAAAATTGAGGCTCAGGCAAAATGATGGTTTTCTTGTAAAAATAGACGTGTAGTGAAAAAGTTAAGAAAGTGTCTGTGCTGGGGACGAAAACATTTTCTTATAAAAAATTTGTATTCATGCGCTCTAGACAACAAGCTCTCATTTAACACTTCTCTACGTGCCAGTTATGTACCAAATATTTCGGCACAAATAGCTACTTAATGTAATTTCCATCCTGCTGCCGTAGTATTCCCCTACCTACGAAATTGTTAATTTGAACACATAAGTGGAGCCAACATTCGTTTATGAGTTTGAATAGTGAAGAGACTGTTACGTCACACTGTTACGACCAACACACATTGGGATGAATAATGGGCTGGTCCATCTCAACACCGCCGGATGTATCGCCCATTGTTAAAGTTCCGAGTTCATGCTTTGAATGCGATGATAAAGAACAGCAATAGGAACTGACACATTAATGAGAGTAAACCAGCTTAGTCCCAGCATAACTCAAAATGAACACTTGAGTTTAAGTTGAGATATGCGTTCTGATTGATGACTTCAACACATCACGCCAGAATTTCANAAGTGCTACTGTGATTGGTTCATTGTAAGATAAAACATTACAAGTTGTTGATCTTGTCGTAGTCATAAACAAAATTCTTGGGTTTTTATTTGAAAAGCCATTCGTGAGAAACCTTGAAAGAGATTCGCTTGTACAGAGAGGATATCTTAGCTCAGGTAGGTCTGATACAGAATCTTCCCTATGGCTTTTGTGTTCTTTGCCAACATAGCAAAATATAACGTAATTTTCATCGATAACATCCATCTGCATTGATTTGATTTCGTTAGCTTTCCATTGTAAACATAAAAGGTACCCCAAACTCAGGCTATATACACAGAGAAATAAGAAGAACCACGCAACGGAAATTATGTTACATTCAGTACGGATGGCTCCTATATCAAAGCGGTTGTTTGTCCAAAAGCGTTTTGGTTGAATAATACAACCACAAATTTAGGATTTTATAGAATATTACAATGTCTTTCAGAGGTTTTGATTGTATTTGCAACACAGCTGTATTCACATAGGCCAAGGTGGTATAAATGGCTATGCTAGTATACAGTTAAGAGATAATATTTTAGAAGGCCTAGGACAAAGGTTGTGTTAAAGTATTGGTATGTATTGAAGTAGTCAGGACACAATTTATTACACTTTTTTATTAGAATACCAAACTTCTTGCTAATCCTCGATATTCTTAGAGTGTTCTGATTTTGAGCCCAGAATTATTCTTACGTTATTCCTAAATACCAAAAGTATAACTTCGCCAAAACATTTGAGGAATATACTCCAATCTTCGTTGATATTTTATTACATCAAAAAACTAATCAAGAGTTTTTATTTTGTATCGACAATGCAAAAGTACATCTGAAAGCAGTATTGTAACTGTGATACAAAAAATCTTATGTCTTGATGAAGCTCGAGCCTCGTATTTTTCCTAAATTATTCTTAAATTTCAGCGATATTGAGCCTCAATATTCCTATAACAAAAGAGTATCCATGTTGATTTGCATTATGGGGCGCCTGCGCTTATGAAAGGCAGGGGGCAGGGCTTCCTCTGAGTGCCCCTCTCTGTAGTATATCATGTTCCTCCACAGGGGTAGATTTTGATCTTCAAACTTTTTTCTAGAAGGGTAATGTTTTGTATATTGGTGTCATAGTTATACCAAGGCCATATGGGGGTCTGAAGGCTTGCCCCCAGAAGAATATTCTTAAGCAAAATTATCTATAACGCTGGAAAATGGGGGAAAGTGACCCTTCACAAAGATAGGAGAGATGGAAAGATTTCAGCATGAAGTGCAATTCTTGCAACACCTGCCCCTCATGGAAGTGGGCAGAGAAGGCAGAGAGGGTAGCTGCCCCTTCTGCCCTTTGTTTGCATCACCTTGTATAAGCTAGCATTGAAAGCTAACGCCTATTATATAGCAAAAACAACCCATAAGTACAATTATTGAAAAACGGTCTTTATTGAGAAGATACAATTTGGGAAAGTTTTCGCGATTATTTGCCTTGAGCCCCCAAAAAGTTGCCTCCCACTGCATCCATGATTGCCATTGGATTCCAAAACATTGTTGTTGTGACTGTTACTTATTCCTCCACTAAGTAGAGGCCAATAAAGGTTGCGTTGATTTCAAGTCTGGCACTCAAGACAGTTACATGTACACAGTGGCGGCGCCACGGGGGTTGGGGGGACTTTTCACCTCATTATTTGCCAAGATCAATTTGTCCAAATCCGATAAGAAAATGTTAGGGCTTGGGTGAGGGACCTCTAAAAAATGTTGAAATGTGTGCGGCAGCAAAATCCCATTGTCATTTTACTGCATGGCCCCCAAAATCTCCCCCCAGTCTACGATGGCTGGCCGCCCTTGCATCTACTTTTTCATTTTTTATCATACATGACGCTAAACATGCCCCCAATGTCAAAGGAAATTTGTACCAATAATTTGTACACAATGTGTTTGAAAAAGAGATTCTACCTAATACTCGATGTAAGGTGTCTTCAAACAATTGCAGAGTTTTGTGGCATGAGGCTGAGCTTTCTTTTAACAAAAAACGTTCTGTAGTTCGGTATTTTTGACGGACGTACAAGGAGTGGCGGTATATGGTATTTACAATACATTTTTTTCCTGGTTTTGTAACTTTTAGACCAGATTGAAAATGCAGTGCCGTGATAGGAACTAAATTAGTATTTGGTTGCTTGCCAACCTGTTTTTTTTATAAGAAAGTGGTTTGGAAGATGGAAGTGCTTGACTGATGAAAAATTAGGACATTTAATACACTTTTGTTCTATAAAATACCAAAATTTTCTCGCAACCTCAATATTCTAAAATTTTTTCGGTTTTGAGCCTTGAGTCTTAAATTAATTTTATTAATTAATTTTATTAATCAATTTTATGTGTCCGAGCTGTATCTTCACCCGAAAATCAAAGACTATATTAAAACCTTTGTTGATGTTGATTTCATAAAATTGGAAGATAGTAACAAATATTGTAGCGATAGTTCACAAGTTAATCAAAAATAGTTCTGAATACACAAAAATTCTAAGTAGTGATGAAACTTGAGCCTGTAATATTCTTAACTTATTCATGAATTTCAGCAATTCTGAGCCTTAGTATTCTTGTAAGCTTTTTTCTCATTGCAAATAGAGTGTAATGGATTTTCTAGACCCAAGAAACTAGATTAAAGTTATATGGAAAGTTCATTTAACTTAGAGCTAAAATCCTTTCTTAATTTGGATTTTTCTACAAAAATTCTGATTTAAAAAGTTGGTTGTATCAGAACGGACACAATAAATGAGATTACGTCTATTAGTCATGGAAATTTATGCCACCTTTGTGAAGACAAAGCAAGTGGGTGATTCCATAACAAATAGTACCAGAACTGTCACCCATGTCATCCGATTTAAGTAAAATTTGGCACAAAGAATTTCAACGTGGATCTGAAAAGCCTGACCAAATTTTAAGGATAATTGGGTTGCCACTACCCGTTTATCCACTGGAGAATGTCGTAGCCAAAGAGCCAATTTTAACCACCATCTTGACATACCCTGTTGCCTCAAAGTTTGCAATAATTTTTGCCATTTATCATCCTATCATTATGATATGTGGCACCTAACTATAGTTTAATTAGGGCAGTCGAAAAGTCTAAACGTTGAAGATAAAGTCAAAAATCTTAATTTTCTGGAATGAAGTAGATACCATCAATAACGTAAAAAGGGAATGCAATGTGCGTATTTATATTCACTTCATAGTGTTGAACCAGGAAAGCTTATATTTTGTATAGCAAACTTTGTTACAAAATTTTGCGACAACTACCGGATCGATGGAATGAAGTTTTTTACTTCTCAGCAAAATCCTTCCCAAAGAGTACAAGCTTCTACTAGGGATCATTGGAAGATATTTTCTTTTGTTTTTCAATAAAACGTTAAGAAAATAATATTTCCAGAAGTGTACTATATGTCTGAGTTGAAGGGTCTGACACAGGTATATGTAAAAGTCAAAATTGTTGGAGGGGTGAGAGCCCAGGTTTGCCTAAAAAGAAGACTCCCTCGAACCAAATTTGCCGACAAAAAGACTTCTTGACGTTTTTTCAGTAAAGGAAATCTGCCGACATACTAAATGTTGGGGTTACTGCACCCTACACCACCCAGCCCTATATGGTTATATCCTTGCTTGTCTGTTGTATTACAGTGGTGCTTTGGATTAATGGAAATATTCCCCGTTGCAACTTGAGCAACTCTGCAAAATTTCAATTATGTCAGGCATGTTTATCAACTCTGAAATTCTTTGCCACCTTTATTCTGTTTCTGATATTGTTTTGAAAGAAGCAAACAAGTATTAGTCTGATTTCGCTTCTTGGTGTTCCACCTAAGACTAAGGTCAAGTACTAACTTTGATGGCTATCATATAAAAGCAGCAATATGTAATGCAAAATCCTTTATACAGGGTGTAGTGCTGTTGGGGTGGGGGGCTCATGGTTCAAGAGGGCGCAGCACTATACCACTGCTGTTATACTATGTGCAATTCAAATTGATGCAAGAACTGCAAAGTTAGGACATTGGGGTAAGTAACTTTTAATGGACTACATG
The DNA here is from genome assembly GCA_900291935.2 of Cassiopea xamachana. Lineage (NCBI taxonomy): Eukaryota > Metazoa > Cnidaria > Scyphozoa > Rhizostomeae > Cassiopeidae > Cassiopea > Cassiopea xamachana. The sequence goes on from OLMO02000297.1 coordinate 14,896,227, forward strand.
TACTAAGCTACAAGGAATTTAAAGAAATTACTTGCCCAAGTTCCATGCCTCAATAGCTTTTCACCTAATTTTGTTCAAATCTGAGATTGTAGGTTCCAAATAAAAGATGTGGTCCACTGTAGCTTAGAATTAGCCAATAGCAACTAATTGACGGCAGTATGTTCAATCGCCAGAGCAGAAATATCTTCAATACTCAGTCCTATAATAACTAACAATGTGCTATTTCTTTCTGCTCCACCTATAGAATGAGATTATACCTCCCTCCCCTCTTTTTCAGTTATTGAGAGTGTTAACGTAAAGTTCTCCGACCTCTTTTTGACATTTAAAGTACTTTGTCTTTCCTTTATTACCCATCTGGCTTTGAGGGTTTGTTTGAACCTGGCGGAGCTGATGGCCAGTCAGGGACAGTTGTTGGCAGTTGTCATGCGTTTTGTTATTCACGGGCGAGGGATGGAAGTGCGAAACTTCTATACACCGTCGAGCTACCTTTAAGATTTTAGATTTTCAAAACTGTCAATGTACTCAGTATACATTGTAGACGGCAACATCTCCCTCTCTGCACTTGAAACCTGATACCCCCTACTGATATTTTCTGGCACAGCCCCCCCTCTGTTCACCAATACAGCCGTGATGATTTTTCCATTTAGTAGAAACTACTGCAAAATGCTGTGGCGAGTAAAATGACTGTGGAGATGCTAAGCAATAATTTAAATCCATTTCCATACGAAAGCATTGATTTGCACGACAAAAACCATTACCTAGCAGATATTGCTTCCAAGCCATTCAAAATGACCACGAAGTTTACGTATCATTCCACGACGCATTGCAATTACTAATAGTCAAATTTCTTTATGAAAATTCAAAAATTATTCTATACTTACTATCAGAAGTAAATGAATCACCCCTTTGTTAGTGATATCTTGCTTTTAGTTGCTGCTTTAAAAAAGACAAGAGTGAATATCCTATCCAAGGCTACTCTTCACGTTGTTTATGGAGCAAAGATTGGAATCTTATCCGCTGTTTCTTAAACATAGTGAATACTACTGTGAATGCTTTTTCTCAAATTCTAATTGCTTCCATTTCCTTCTTGAGGATTATGCCTATGAAAATACGTACCGCACTTTTGAATTCACACGAGTATTGAGTAAAAATATCCTTTACACATACAGTTTCAGGTCGAATAAAAAGAAGAACTGCTTTAGCTAAGACTAAAACATTTCCTGTCTTTGGGAGTACTCAGCAACCAGCAATGGAGAAACAAAACACTACATTACAACTTTAGCAGTTCAGTTTTCAGAAATTAGCCTTGCGGTAATATGTTTAGTAGATATGTGGATGACGAGGTAGGGCTTTTGATTAATGTCCCTTTCTTGATAGTTTTCGTAAGAGTGGTGGATACCACAACGTCAGTTTTAACATTAGATCTTAATTGTTACTTTGTGTTAGACAACACTTTCTTTACGGTGACTTTATCTTGGTAGAACACATTTTATATTAGTCTTTAAGTTTTGAATAACCTTTTATCACAGAAACCCAAATTTCATAAATTGTTTAAAAGTTTATAAATTCAGAGGAGAGGACTCTCTGTGGGCTGTAGGTTGCCCAAGCATGCTATACGCCGACTTTCACTATAGGGAGGGAATAGAAAGGGTGTATCGTATAAATGTACGGCCTATAGCATATAGGGATGCTGCTTTATTCTGTTCTTTTTCTTAAATAATAATAATAATAATTTGCGAATATTTCAACAGGATAACCTATCAATACTTATAGATATTGTTATCATTAGGGTCCTGCTTGCCTAAATTTACAATGGTAAAAGAAAAGATAAATATCGAAGGTGTAAGTACATTAGCCTCGAAATGTATCGGACAAAAAAGTTTCGGCATGAGACCGACC
>OLMO02000297.1:14898225-14920060 GCA_900291935.2 Cassiopea xamachana
CATGTCCGAAAGTTATTTTGCCGGAAGCTTTTCGTTTGCCGAAGTTTAAAGATGTCGAATGTGTTCAGCCCATGTATAACATCATAATCGTTCGTGATAAGTACTGAAAGAGAATGTAGGAAGTGTAACGGATCGCCCATTCTTTCTAAGCTTTTGTTAGATAGCATAAATTCCCACAATAGCAATTGCTATGCTTCACAATTATACTTTGTCTTACAACGTGACACACCACTACGCATGAAACACAATGACTAAACCAAATGTGTACAGAAATTGTTTAAAGCTGAATATAGACCAAAACAGGTTATCCGCTAACCATACTGAGGAATATGACAGTTTTCGATAAGAACTTGCTCGTGCAACGTATACATCCTCACAGTTAACGATCAGACATCATTTTGCGCATGCACGTGTGTTTGCTTTAGAGTACTATGCACAGTGGTGATTTCTAAAAATTTTAACAAGGTGGGCTCTATGCACAACCACGCCCATAGTTTGGGTGTGACCCAGCTATAACCACACCCATATTTCCAAAGATGGAAACATGATAATTTAGTTTAAACACTGATATAGTATAGTCAACAATAAGAAATGCCTCAATAACCATATAGCAGTGCACAGTTGATCATAGCACTTTGGAAGCAAGGCCAATAAACTCTGAAAAGCCAAGCCAATGCAAGAGTTTTAGGGGGGCTGAGCCCCCAACATGAGCAGAAATTTGAACAAGGGGGCTCCGCCCCCCTGAGCCCCCCTAGAAATCACCCCTGACTATGCATATACAAGTAGCAAAATTGAAATTAGCGGATACTCCGCTTAAAATTTATTTTTGCATTTGTTAAAGGGTTAAATTGCTTGCTGCCATTGTTCATTGCTAAACTGTCCACGCTTAGGCCCTATTTCTTGGTAATAATGACCACACCCGTGCATTTTCCACCTCTTTCAGTGTGCCCTCCTCCCTGCAATGCTGTTCAATGGGAACCTGCCTAATGATACACGGTGGCAATCATGTGATGCGTAATTTTGTAAAATCAGACGAGAAAATAAGCAGAGCGTACGATTCACAATCAACCTACGATCAGTGTTTCCGCGCATTTTCTCCGTAGTTTTGTTGGTCTTTCTATCGATTTGCATTGCTTTGCACAATTCTCATTCATTTTTTGTTTCTCTATGCAACATTGGTTTCTAACTGGTAAAAAGGGATCTAAATTATCAGTCCTATAGGTGCCGAAAATATGAAAAATTGGCTGAAATATTGTCCGAAACAGTGAAATTTTTGTCCGAAAGGTGTTGGCCGAAGTATTCTGTCCAGAACATAAAAATGCCGAACGAAAACTTCGGTATTTTTATGGTTTGGACAAAATACTTCGGCGAAAAAAATTCGGGACAAAAATTTCACAATTGTGCAACTGCAATGCAAGTTGATGGGAAGACCAACATCAGTGGAGCAGAAAAACAAATACTGTATCAATAGTGAAAATGTAGATCTACAAGCAGTATTGTAGCCAGGCGCTTAGCCATAGGGGATGCATGGGGTGCCACACCCCCACACATTTAGCTTGTCGGCAAATTTGCAGAACACCAATATAGCCAGTTTACTTTGATTTTTGTTTGGAAAGAGTTTTTGCTAATAATTTTGGCCTGACTTTTTCGCGAAGCTCGACGTTAATGTCGATCCAGAAAGCCAAAAAATAAGGTAAGTGACGGTAGTGAAAGTAGGAAATAACCAAGACATGTTAAGCATCAAAATGCCAAAATTTTCATGCTAAAATAAGAAACTTTTGTGCAAGGTGCTAACTCAAGTTTTTATGTACTGTTGGACGCGGCGCCACTCCTGCCGAACACCTCTCTCGCCTACTCGGATTAACCGTTAATCTTTCTTCCCTTCCAATTCTTCTAATTAGATTATATTATGGCCTCCAGGTACTTTGTGGCATTGTGTTAAGTCTTGTTCTCGCATGTCACAAGGTCGTAAATGTCGGGGGTTTTGTCTGATCCCCAATAAATATGATCTTTGCGATGGCCTAGTTCACATACACTCTTTTTATTTTATAAGAATAAAGTCTATAAGAATATTGAGGCTCAAAATTGCCAAAAGTTAAGAATAATTTAAGAATATTGCCAGGCTCAACCTTCATCAAAACTAAAATATTTTGTTACTCAAATCAAATTTAATTAAGAGTTTCCTCCCAAAACAAAACATTTGTCACTTTGACGCTATATATATTTATATGTTTTAAAATTCGTTGAAATATGTTTCTTTGATCTTAAGGCGAATTTACACCTTGTGTTGAGCAAGAAAAATTTAAGAATAATTTAAGAATAATCTGAGGCGCAAAACCGAAAATTTTTAAGAATATTGAGGCTCAGAAAAAAATTAGGTATTCTTATAAAATAAAAAGAGTGTCAGGTCTCGTTTCAACACCCTTTTCAACAAACATGAATTAGTTATGACATAAGAAAGTACAAAAACGTATCCAAGTCTGGTAAACAAGTTCTCATTTGTCGTAAAAATCCCAATCAATCAGGGATTATCGGGACGCATTAGAAAAATAAAAGCGTTTCTGATTCTTATGATTCTTTTGACATAGTACTGGGATCGTGGGACAGACTGGGATGTTTATTCTGGCACGTTCTCATATATCGTAAGAATCGGGGATCGGAAACGCTCCCGATATTTACGATCTTTACGACATATGAGAACCAGGCTTCAAATATTGGTTCTGTAAATGTAGGTGGCCCATTGAGGCGGCCACACTCGTTGCCCAATGCTGTTGTTGTTGTTGTTCGCTGGTGCTATTATAGGAAATACTTCCATATTCACTAAAATGCGCAAACTGAATTGTTACCAAAAACAGAATTTCGTTAAAAATTCATGCTACATCACGGGTGATTCTCTTCCAAAATACTATACAGCGATTTTACTTTGTATCCGGTTCTCCAATTCCAGGCGTAGCAAATTGATAATAATCTTTACAGAGAAATGATTTTGTTATATTAGGTACCTCCCTTCCCCTTGAAATTTCCTTTACGTATCAGTACCAACATTGTAATCAGGATGTTGTTGAATATAGAAACACGTATATACTATGGATGTTAGAGTTTGCAAGAAAAATTCTTTGCTTTTCGTAGACTATTTTGTTCTTTACTATGATATAGCCGACTATAAGACATTGCACTTTGGCCAACATCGTGGGACTTTTCGGAAGAGATTGGATATCAGTAGTTCTTATGGGGTTTCCTATCAACAGTATTAGTAAATGCTTATTTTGCCCGCGGATGCCTACTGATAAGGGAGTTGCTAATGCCTACGACGACAGACATTTGTATATTTTATATATTGATTCTTCACCGTCAAGTACATTGTTTTCCACTTCTAGAGTATTTATGTGACCTTTGACTTAGCAGAGAATGTCAAAACCGCAAGTGCGAGAAACGATATTAGTACAACATGTCAAACTGTCTCATTGGTTTTGCAGTTCTCGCCTCTAATCTGGCCTTCTTTTGTCTTCACTTAGATAGACAGTTGGAATAGGGAGACTTCATCTGGTAGCAACAACCAAATTGCAGTCTTTCAGGCTCGAAGTCTGCATGCTAGATATCATCCTTCTTCATATCTCTCCAGTTCTAACAGCTTAACAACATATCCACAGCAGCTACCAGGAGCTACGCATAATCAATGCCATATGGCGAGTGATATGCTTGTGCCAAACGTTCAACAGCACTTCGGACCAGCTCAGGTGCAGTCGGTATATCCTGGAACTCACTATCAATCGCCACCCCACCTAGTCGATTATCACCCACAAGGATCGTACAGCTCTGTGCATTATCATAGTTCCAGTCTGCCTCCATCACCAAACATACGTTTTCAGACTTGGCCAGGCCGTGAGAGTAGTTTTCAAAGTTATCACGCGACATCACACGGGCAAATCCCTCACAATATGGTAGCTAATGAAAGTCAAAATGGCCAGCCTCTCGCAGTATCATCCAATCAGGATTTTGACGACTTAAGTTCGTTTGGAAATTATACATATACAAATCGATCAAAAAGTGATGGCAGTTCCCCAGCCTTTACAATGCTCACCAATCTCAAGTCAAGTCCAAAAGTAACAAGGTCAGATTCTTACAGAAGTTCCAACGGAAGTAGAGACAGCGTGGATAGCATTTCAACGGAGAGTTTGTCAACTCCACGAGAGGTAATTTGATTTTCTCTTGTTTCATTTCTGTAATGTTTTCCTTATTATGATACCTTACATTTGAAAATTTTGACAAATTGTACTTGATTTGTTCGATATTTTAAGGAAATGCTTTTAGAAACAGCAAGATGATTTTATGTGAGCATTAACGATTTTCAACTACTTCATTCTTCAGTTATTAACAAGAGATCAATCTGCTTGCTTAGCAATACTCTATGCTCTATGGTCTTTTGAGATTTAAATTTATTGTCCCCTAACTTCCTATATCTAGCTTGAAGACAAATTTGAATGTTTTTAAATTCCAGTTCTATTACCACTTAGCATCATATTGAAAGCCATTCTTGACCGATAATTGGCTTGTTTGATTTATGGCCTTACTATGCTAGTGCCATAGTTGGAAGTTTTAAACGTCCTCGTGATAAAAATTTAAAGTAGAAAATTTTTATAGTACAACCTACTTTTCAGAACATTTTCTTTATGATAAGGACATTGCTTAGAATTTTATTATCGCAATCACAGTAACACAAGACCATATATTCGGGGTTTTCTCAATACAGATGGGGGTTTTCTCTTATCAACAACAGGAAGAAGCAGCCAAATTTTTATGTGACATTTCGTGGCACAGAAGTTTCTGCTGACAAGGGCTTTAGGAGCAAACAGAGCTAGCACAGGGGTGTGGAAGTAAAAATATGTTTCTTTTAGTCAAACGCAGAATGGATGTGTGAATGTTTTTCAAGCAATCTCCTCTTTCCTGTAGATTTATTTTTCTATGTTTTGATTTATGCTACAAAGCGTTTGCGAGTTGAAAACGTTAGATCTAGACGACTTTTGCTTTAGTGTAGATATCCTAAAAATTGGTATGGAAACCGCAAAATGAAAAATGCTCTTTGTCACACAAGGAGTTATTCATTGTCAACCAAAACTCTGACTGAATGGAAAAAGACCGACAAAACCCTGTCATGATTCCCAAAGCAAAGATTTGACTGATGTATTGCCAATAGTTTAGAGCGCGAGAGATAATCGTTGGTTTGCTTTTCATAACAAAATCGATGCTCTATGCGCCCTGTGAAAACACACAGAAATAATTTGAAATTTACGGATATTTCAGTTAAAGCTTCAATGCAACCGTCTCTTGCGGGAGTTATATTTACTAAATATTTACAAAAATCAAGGCTTAATATATGGTACCAACAATGAACCTTTTCATGCCCCAAAGCAGCATTTGGATGCAGTATTTAGTGAGTGCCCTCACGACGACGGCGGCGATCAAACACACGTTAGTCCCTTTGATTCTTGTATGTCACGATAGTTATTGCAGAATGCTACGTGAATGGTTAATTACCAGCATCAAGGTGTTGATTGGTGGCACCAAGGGGGACTGGGGGACTTGTCCCCCCAACTTCCCACCAAGAACAATTTTCTAATTCGTCCAAATTCAATAAAGTTAGGCGGGTTGAGGGAACTCTAGCAAGATTTTGAAATGAATGTGGCAACCAGATTGCGTAATAATTTTAGGGCGTGGCACAAGAATCCCCCAGTTTGATATGGCCGGCCCCCGCCCCTGAAGGGGTTGTTGTGACCTTAGTCCCTCTGCAACACATCTCAACTGCAACCAATTGGCTGCATTGCAAGCATTTTGTTGGTGATATTTCTCTCCTTTACACCGCCAGGGGGTGGCGGTATGAGAGGAGTAGGTGGTTATAGCCTACGTTGGCGAAATTCTGGCGCCGCAGAAATTATTCTGTGATGATATATTGCATGCTTTCTTTTAGTTTTTGCAGTAGGCGTAAATTAGCTTCCTTTAGCTATTTTTAAGCTTACTATAAATAAATTGATGATAATTATAATAATAACACCCCTTACGCCGCAGCACTCAAGTCTTCTTTCTAGAATAGAAAAGATAACATTTGGCGCCGAAGATGGCACATTTGCTGATTTTCCAGTATTTGTTGTCTGGGGTGTGAAACCGCATGCACTCAACAGTAGAAAATCGGCCTGCAATTTTGCTAAAAGCATCTATAATTGCAATCAAGGATGCGCATGCGTTCTATCAGAAATGGGCATGGAATGGTAGTCATACGTCACAATGAAAGGATATGTATTAGCCAATAGAATCACTGATTCAGGTCTCTTAGATAACATTTAGCTACTCCGAGCAGGGGCTGGGCAACTTGTTTATAAGTAGCCTATCTGAAGGCCTAGTTCTAAAAATTCCATATTCGTGGACCTCTATTGATAAAATTGTGGTAATATGGTTGCACATTTAGCCTCATCATTTGATAGAGAAAGAGGCAGTGACGGAGGCAGCATAGCCAGAAGACACGCAATGAATCATTTGACACAATCATCATCATCATCATCATCATCATCATCATCATCATCATCATCATCATCATCATCATCATCATCATCATCAGCAAACAATCTATGCGAGTTTTAGCTGCAAATAAATCAGTGACGTAATAGAGACGATTGGGACATTGTGGCCCCATCTTCATGTTCTCTCCAAATATAACAACAACAACTTTTCTCTTAAAAAGCTCTGTTGAGCCCCTTCAGGACTTATGTCGGTTACGCCCCTGGAATAAATAAGACCTGTTCCTTATTCTTGATGGTTTGCAGTTATGAAAATATTTCAGCTTAAAAAGTTCATTAGGGATTTTTCCTTCATTACACACTTATTATGAGAACCAGTAAAATTGTGGTTCAAGCTGTCTTTTTTAATTTTTCCGAAATTTTGAGGCTGGATTGTTCTTAATTTGTTGTTAAATTGGTAGGGTGTAGACAATCTGGAAATTAAACAAAGTGCAAGACAACATCAGGTTTTTTGCATTGATTGTGAGCCCATTAGCCAAATGTTACATCTGAGATGGTAAATGGACAATGTTAGCGCAGATTTAGCTTTGCAAGGGGCAACTTATTTTTGAAAATCAAAGAGAAGTGACAAGGCTGTTAGTTCTCTTCAGGCTAACAAGGAAAGGGCATTTCATGTTCATGTGTTAGTGAAAAGCTTATACAGCTTACCCAAAAATACATTTTACAATATTTTTTCAGTGTCAAGCTTGCTCTTGATTTTGCATCAAATTTCAGGCTCGTTTTCATATAAAATTGTTCATAAAAAAAGAGTGCAGTGTGCGTTCGCTAAATATTATGGTTCTTTATACATGTAAGTTTCTTATAAAATGGTTCCATATACGTATAGAATGCGAGTATGCTCTGTTCTCTTTCAGTTGGTTAATTTGGAGTGAATTAGCCTTATTCTGGGACGAGGACGGTAAATGAGTAACATAAGTCTTAGAGGATACCCCCTGGCTACCATGCTTCGTAAGGTCAAAAGGGCTTTTCTGTCTAAAACCCAGAGCAAACCAATAAGTGCATTCGTGCCTCAGTCAGTTATATCAAATTTAACCACGATACAAAGAGTATTGTCCTACAGAAGCTTGTAATCTGAGGTCCTCCCATCCTCTTTCATCGCGAAATGCAATTTAGATTATCCAGATAGGCTGGTGGAGAACATTACTCTCTACCAATACCTTTGCTTGATCAAGTGAATGTGGTCAACCCACAGCTATGCTATAAGAACTAGCTCTTATTTTTCGCCTTTGTCGTACCATCTGTTATCCTTTGCACTCTTCATACAAAATTCCGAAAGCGGGTGTTTCTTTTAACTTTGGAAGAATAATAGTTTCTTAACTAATAGAATAATATTTTTCAAGTTTCTTAACAATCATAAAAATGTAGTTATATTTAGCTAATTAAGGCCGGCTATCAATACGAAATAGATAAAATAAACTAAACGGCATAAAGTTTAATAACACCAACCCTAGATATGAAATGCAATCATATTATACATGATTTTAATTCTGATTTGACTTCCAATAATGATGGGGACTCTCTTACTTTGGGAGGTATAGCATTTGCCACAGTTCAGTTTGTGACCCATATATTGCACAGTTTCTATACCATATGAGGTTTTCCTGATTTTTGGAATATCAAGAGTATTGTATTTCATAAATTATACTTTATATCTCTTGGCATAACAACTTTTCTCATACAGCTGGGATTTAGGCTGTTTTTGGTTTTGTAAATTTTCAAAGTATTGTAGATTGCATTGGTGACCGAAGTAATGTGCCCAACTTAATAACTTATCACTGGATGCCACTAATATACCAAACTGTGTGCTAAGCATATTTATAGAAAATAAGACATTTGAGATAAGTGGGTTTAACTTCAACGAACTTCTGAGTAATTCAGAGGAGGTTACCTTGCCTGTCAAATATATTGGCCATAGAATTATACTGGCCCGATTTAGATAACCGATAAGGTGATCGTATAGGGACAGCCACGAAGCCAGGGGATGGCATGGAAGGACAGTGCCCGCCCCAGCTCAACGCTTTTGCCCGCCCTTGCCCGTGCATATCTCTGGATCATGATCATTTTTGTTATCTTGTTATTGTCTTTGCTTTGCCAAAGATTATAGAATGAAGCTTTCTAATGATGTTTGCAAAGGGGGATTTTCCGGCATTTTAGAGAATGTAATTGTGAAAATTAAAAATTTTTCTCTGGGGGTAAGCCCCTAGACCCCCATTTGCTGCCTTCATGGTACTATAAGAGACAATGGTAGCAATATAGCCAACGTAGAAGGCTTGGTGATCAAAATATTTCTGATCGGAGCCCCCACACTCTTTCCTTTCCCTTTATGTCTAGTAGGCACCCTCTTTATATGAGTACGGCTGCCACACCCGTCCGGCCTGGTTGCCTCCCAGTCTTTTGAAGGCTAGCTTTTTGACTGATAGGGGGACGATGTCTGCTGTTTGGAAGATAACATGGTGATTTATAAAGTCAATGCTTTCTTTTCTGATGACGTCTTTGTGTATTATGTGGCACTCAGATTTCGAGGTCTGAAAATTACTACATCACGAAACAGCGGCGATAATCTTTTGACATACTTCCATCTTCGCGTTTTTGTACTGTAGTAAAGTTCTGTAGTATCAACAGACTATTAAGGTCTGAAAATGGTGGGCACAATATTCTTTTTGTAGCCAAGAATTTTACATAAAAGGTATTACGTACTGCCCCAAGTATTTATCAGACTCCTTCATATACTGTCAAAAGCTCATCCATTGTCTCCACTTTTCTTCTATATCGAAATCTAACCAGGAATCACCACAATATTTCAGTCTAGACAACTGTATGGACAAAGGATGATATTCGGCGAAGAGCGGTTTAGGGGGGAGCCCTCAAGTGGCAATTGAAAAAGATATAGATGCTTCTCTCTCATTTTCACTGAAGCTAAAGCTTTGTAAGAGGGTGCGCACGAAATCCCACCGATCAAAGTCACTCCCCTGCGTGGCTCCTGCGTGGGGATTGCAATGACCACCGTGCGCACCGTGTAAGAGTAAATTGAAGCTAGAAAAGTGATATAGCTGCGTGAATGTTGGTTGCAACCGTTTGTTGTAGAGTTAGGCACACACAAATACGTTTGTAAATGTTTAGTGCTCGACAAGCAGAAATTCACTTCATTTCGTTCCTAAAGCACAATGGGATATTTGAGTACCATGCAGCGAGTCTTAATCAATGAGCCTCCCAGAATCATTTGAGTGAGTTTACCATTGGGCCCCCGGGGGGGACATCCTAGGCATTGCGCTACCTTAATTAATCTGTGGGTGAAAAGAGTTTTATATTCTGGAAGGCTTTGCCAACGAAAAAATTCACAAGGATGGAAACTGTTGAAAATGCTACCTATTTATATCCCACCCACAGCTCAACATAATGGCCAGGTTTATATCGTTCAATCACATAGTTTCATGGAGAATAGTTACTTATGTGTTATGCGCTGAAACATCCTTTGATTGTAGTTCGATGTCAATACGTAACAGATTTCCCAACCGCAGATGGCACGCCTAGAAAATGTTAATCAGCTTTCTCTTTAAGGGTCTTCCTTAAAAGCATTTGAAATGTAAAAGAATGTCGTTCAAGGGTGATTTCGTTTGAAGGACAAGAACTGTCAACAAGTACTTTTGATAGGGGTGTTACACTTGGGCGTAGGAGGACGTCAAATTTAGGGGGGCTGTAAATATCAAATAGAGCTGGAGAGCAGGCAGAAAAGTTGCCCGAATTTCCTATTGTTCTTTCAGGAAATTTGCCCAAGTGAAACGGATTTCTTAGGAGGACTGCAGCCCCCCTGCCCCCCGACTTCTACGCTTATGGTGGTGAAGTACTTTAAAAGGCAACATTGTTTCTATTATGACATAATTTGAAGTATTGCTGATTGCACAGGGTGTCCATTTTGTTAAGTGTTTGCGTACTTCCTGGTGTCGAAATACTTTTCCCAAAGTTAAGTCTATACACTCATTCTTTATTATGTGAATACATAATTTCTCCTGTGCCTCAATAGTCTTAAATTATTCTTTACTTACTCTTGAACACTAAAGATGCAACCTTTTGGCTGCAAAATTAAATCTGAAAGTAGTAGCGGACAATCGAGGGAAGCAAGGTGGGCGGTCGCCCCCAATACTTTGAGACTCCCAAAAATATGATAAAGATGCTTACAGGAAGCAATGGGCAACACACAAGCGAGCGTGCAAGCCCGAGATTGCATTTTCTAGCTTTTGTGTACAGGCCTGAGATTGCATTTTCTATCTTTGCGTACAGGCATTGGACAGTAGAAAGGCACGGCTTTTAGTGGCATACAGGCATATGTTTGGTGTACAGACATGGTAGTCGTAACTTTTTAGTCATCAAAATTCGAAGAAAACGGGTTCGGGGATAAGTTTCTCCTCCTCAACATAGAGATCAATTATGAAAACAATTGATGTCCAATTTTGCAGAAGGGCGTTTTCTGAAGTTCTAGAGGGCGTGACCTCAACAATTTTTTCTGGGTGGAACAAGTTCACTGATCCCACCCCAGTTTCGTACCATTTCTTTTGCTTGCTTTCATGGCTATAGCCTTACAGCTGCTTTTCGCATTTCAAAATAATGCTGGCTAGATTTCCAGCGTACGCCTTGCCTAAGGCCCTGGCCAAACAGCTCGATTTTTCACTCGATTGTTTCCTCAACATTTGATCTCAAAGTTGAGCGGTGGTTGAGCGTAGTCGAGTATGTATTGCCAAACGACTCGATTTTTCGCTCGACTTTTCTCTCGACTTTTCACTACTCGTATTTCCGCAACGTGTATCAGCTAAAAATATTTACCATCACTTGTAAATGCCGGCCAACGAGACGCTACTGCGCCTGCTTTCACTCGACTTCCTCGGCAAGGTGGCCAAAAGGCTCGATTTTCACTCAACAACAGTTCTTTTGCTCGCTTTTTTTGACAAAGATCAAGCTTCACTCAACATCACTCGACTCCATTCGACTCACAACAAGGTGGCCAAACAGCTCGATTTTTGCTCGATTCTTCGTCGAGTAAAAAATCGAGTGAAAAATCGAGCCGTTTGGGTAGGGCCTAACATATGCCTTGGCTTTTACGATACTTTCGCCCCCCCCCCAAATGTCAAAGTGACCGCCACTGTCTGAAAGCAGCATTTTATCTGGAATACAGAGAATGCCAAGCAACTTGAGCCGTGCTTTATTTCACATTATTCTTAAATTTCAGCATTTTTGACTCTCGATACTCTTATAAACGTTATCTTTCTTGAGAAAAGATGTACTAGCAATAACTTCCTGTGGTGTGAAAAAAGAGTAGCGCATTATTTTCAGTAACAACATAAAAGTACACTGTTTCATTTAGCATAGCAGACCGTAGAAGTTTATTCAGCCACTCAAACAGAGGATGCGAACATTCATGATCTCTTTACAGAGGAATATCTATTCGTATTTTTGCGCGCGACGGAGGAGAAAACCTAAATTGCATGATGCCAAAGACACATAAATTGCATGATGCCAGACGCTGCTCATCGATTACACTGACTGATGACATCCCTGATGATAGTCTGCAGCCACAATCAATACTTGCAGAATTGATTTCATGTACAGTCACTGGTGAGGTTGTTGGTGTTCAGAAGTGTGTACTTAACTTTTGCTATATTAAATGTAATTCTAACATACAATCACCAAAGCAAGATGTTGCGTGTAAAACTTGTGCCATTAAGCAGAAATTCACAACGTGTAAGAAGCAGTGTTTTATTTTGGTTATCATTGATGATTCTAACAGAAATATTACAGCTAATTTTTGCAATGACATGGTCGTAAGGGTAATTGACTTGACTGACCCGGAAAATAAGAATACTGACGATGAAGAAGAAATTACTACTAAGACAGTATTTCGTTTGCTCTCATTAAAATGCACATTGAACGAGCAAAAAACAGTTGAATCTGTTTCTGGACAACTTTCATCTTCCAAAATAGTGTGATCTGCTCTAAGGTGGACCAATGGCTATTAGCAAACAGAATTGGACATCATTCAACAAATCATGAACTCAGACTGCTTATTATTTTATTGCTTTAAACCATTCATTTGTGCTTATTTTGTTCTGTTAGAGTTTATGCTTTTACTGCATATCAGTAGTGGTTTTAAGAAATTGTAGAATTTAGGGCTGTAGGTGCAAGATCATAAATTGGTATAGCTTAATTGTAACTACACCCATGTTTTTGAAGATTGAGATGTGCTATATGAGATTTGATAATTTAATCTAATAATTATGATATACTATAACCAGTAGTTAGAAAGGTCTTAATAGCCATGGAACAGTGAGAAAATTTATCATTGCAATACAATACAGAACAATTTGAAGGCAATATCAATACACTCTGAAAAACAAGGTCAATATAAAAGTGTTGAGGGGGATTGACTCCCCAAAATACAAAAATTGTTAGCAAAGGGGTCTCCACTCACGTTAACTCACCTAGATACCACCTCTGCTGCATACATAATACTTAGATACTTGGGGGCTCTTTCTGTTTTGGTTTTTCCTATTACCTATCTTCAGTGCGCAGAGATTGTGTTTTGTCTTCTTGCCTCCTAAGCTTTCATCAAAAACAGCACAACATTATGTTATTTTGTGAATCCCAAGTGATTATAACAAGTTCATCAATGCCAAACAAGTAACTGCCGGAGAGTTTTTTCATGGCCCGTGTGCCCAATATACTGTTAAGTGTACTGTTAAGTGTACTGTTAAGTGCGCACAGATGCTAACATGTTGTTACTTCTAGTCATATTTAATTGTTCTGTGAAAAAACAGCAACTGTAACAGTATTTCCAGAGGTAGAAAGAATTTGGCCTCTCAAAAAGTGGTCGCTGATGTTGACGGTCTCTTTTTGAGTGGTTGAATTAATCCTTTACCGCGACAGACAAAGCATCTTTAGCAACAACAACAGGAAAAATCAATATCGAAGCAAACGAAAAGTCAACTCCAACAACTTTGCTACACTCTTTTTTTTATAAGAATAAAGTCTATAAGAATATTAAGGCTCAAAATTTCTAAAATTTAAGAATAATTTAAGAATATTGCCAGGCTCAGCCTTCATCAAAACTAAAATATTTTGTTAATCGAATCAAATTTAATGAAGAGTTTCCTCCCAAAACAAAACAGTTGTCACTTTGACGCTATATATATCTCTATGTTATACAATCAGCCGCTCTGTAAGTAATTTCCGTTGTCAAACATGAATATTACTACATTTTCATTGATGATATTGATGGAGTTGAAATAATACTTTTCGACTAAAACCGTATTTTGACTTGTTCTGTTTGTTCACGTTGAAATTTACGGTGAATGAATACATCAAAAATGATTTAATATGTTTCTTTGATCTTAAGGCGAATTTACACCTTGTGTTGAGCAAGAAAAATTTAAGAATAATTTAAGAATAAGTTGAGGCTCAAAACCGAAAATTTTTAAGAATATTGAGGCTCAGAAAAAAATTAGGTATTCTTATAAAAAAAAGAGTGTATACCATGTTAAGAGAGAAATAGTGTTTGCATATATTATGCTCCCTGATATGTGATTCCAAAGATTTTCTCGTACAGATATTTCACCAGTGCAGTGAGATCCCAGGGGGTCACGTGAGCCTTTGTTGTACGGGGGTCCATCCGATATTTTTGGGTGAAGATTCGCGCTGTGACCGATACTTATGGGGCGCTTTCCAGTGATGGTACGTGATAGTAGTTTGTTACACTCAATACGGCCATTTTGTATGCATCTCATCGAGCGATTTATTTTATATTTTTGGGTGTTTGCAAATTTTTTTGATACTTCTGGGCGAATTTTCGAACTCGCGGATGAATCCCCCTCCCCGTATACAGAACTTTTGATTGACGCCCCTAGGAGTGAGATGCAGCCATAGGCCGAGTAGCAACAAGTCGCTGAAATTAGAGAAAAATTTTCAGAATAATGCAGGGTTCAAGCTTCGTGAACACCTGGAAATTTTGTTTATTCGAATTAAAATACACGTTTTTGATTTAAAAGAAGGTGGTTTATAAGAATGTAGTACTGGACTGCTAAAAAAGTTAAGAAATTTCAGTGTTGGACCATCTAAGGAGATATAAGAACGGTTGTAGGCGTATAAGTGTTGCTTAAAATGCAATTTATCTGTGTACAAAATATTACGGATATTATATTGGCTTTCCTTTAATAGTTTAACTTCTGTTATTTACTAACATTTATAATAATTTCAGGTGTACATGGAGCTATTTACTTTTATCTAATGTGCATGCACAAGACGTTGGAGCTCCAAAATTTCTGCTAAGAAAGCATTACAGACAGTCTTGATGCTGGAATCGTGAAATAGATAAGACAGTTTCAGACCTTAGCCAAAAAACACTTTCTTATAAAATAACGTGTACTGCTTGTAGATCACCTTTTGCAGTATTGTTACTATTCTGTCTCACTTTTAATATTGAAGTCGGACATCAACAAAGATTTTAATGCACACTTTGCTTCAATTTTAAAGCAAAATTACACCTTTGACATTTAGGAATATGTTAAGAATATTGAGGCTCAGCGAAGACTTAGGTATTTATGTAGAATAAGAATGAAGTTAAGCTGATCAACAACAACAACAACGCTTTGCACGTTTCAAGGCTGCTATTATTTTAACTGTTAAATTTTACTTCTTAAATAAATTCTGCTTTGCTCTCGTTCTTAACACAAAATACCTCCTTTCAAAATGATTTTGGTGTTAAGGGTCAGAAGTATCCTGCAACATCATGCAATTAGTTTTTAGTTGAAAGCTATCCGTATTGACCAAGCATGGTATAAAAAGAACGATTTAGTAAGTAGTTAGTATGGTCTGTCCACAAGCTTTCATTTACTTTTATGAGTGAGGTCTCTAAGGTTAAAGTAAAGCTTAATCAATTTCTACGTGACCTTTCTTAGATAAGATGATGCTCAAACGGAAATCAGTGTTCTATGAATTCGGCTTACACTGAAAAGAATCAACTGGCAATCAATTAAACATAGGAGCAGACTAAGGATTTATTTTATAAACTTTTGCCACATTAAACGTGCAAATCCTGTGAATGTGTGTGAAGCTAAAAATGTAATCTTCTTTGTTTCTATTTCAGTCAATGTTTCATTTATAATGCTTTTCATGGCATGAAAGGACCGTTATACATTCAATCCTTTATGTATGCACACACATCCATTCTAGAAATAAGATTTTATTCACAAACGCTTTCTAGTAGCGATGCTTTGATAGGTCTCTTTGCCAAATACAATCGACAGTCTGTTACTGATAGCCAGACATTCCTAAATGAAATGGTTATTAGTTTTAATAGTTGGAGTGCCCATTCAGTTCAGCATTTTTTTACAAATACAGCTCATCAGCGCCTTTCTAAAACAAAAATTTACTCCAGTTTTTTTGTGTAAAGTGCTGTATTTGATCCCAAATCTCAAAATTGATTACGTACTTAATGTTGTCTTACTTCAGTACTTTAGAGAGGTTTAGTACCATTCAAAGCTTTGATGGTGTGTCACATTTTAAAGCAGAAATTAAAAAGTAATTGAAACTAATGAAGTCATTAAATGTATAGTATATGCAAACATGTAATTGAGCGTTCCACATAGCTGGTAGTACCTGGCTTTTTTAATTACTAAAATCTTTTATCGCGGAATTAGCAGTTCTAGTGAACAAGAGTGGATCCAGGGGGCCGGGGAGCCATAGTCCTCCCAAACGGCCATGTTTCCTATTGCAAACAATAGTGTTAAGAAACTTTTCACATGAAAAAGACAATTAAACCCCTCTCCCCCCAAAGTTCAGCTCTGGGTCCGCCTCAGCTAATGAACTGGTTCAGTATTCATGACAAGCAGTTTCTGAAAAACCCGCTATACGCGGCCTTGGGGCCACTGCCTGAACGCGGCCACGGGGCCTCCCCTTCTAACAATGCTCTGCAAATTAGTATTGACAGAACATGAACGGCCTTTTCTTTCCTCTTGAGGCCCCATGACCTTGAACTTTTCATATGCAGGGCAGCTAGCAAAGGACCATAGAAAAGTGACGTCATGGACTTCATCATCTCTCTTTGTCTTTCTAGATAACGTCCATTGAAACATCTTTAAGTCTGCGATCTGATGAACCATACAATTTTCATGGTAAATTTCCACCTATACTTACATGTTGTTGTTAACCATTTTTGTGTAGCCTCTCATAATTGACTCCTAAGGTATGACTTTACCTTGCGTTCCTTGAATCAGATTTTGAAATTGTCATATTTTGAATATCAGCTGAAAGTATGAATCTCTCTCACACACATTGTATTATTTCACGTTAACCAAGAACTTTCTATTCATTATCTGTGAATTTATAACCCTATTAAGCATAATATTTCATTGTCTCAAGTTACGCTCCATCCTTTAGTATTTTGCAACGCATGATTGACCCAGTGTGACTTATCAGCAATTCATTTACCACAAATGATTGATTAAGCCCCCACTCATGAGTAGGTTTGATTTTGACTGATAGGCCCCTATTAGCCTAATCGATAATTTACTGCGTATAAAGTCATTTATTGGAAAACGCAATGCCGTAATTTTTTTTTCAATCAAATAATTATTGAATAATAATCAGTTAATAATTATTCTTTCCTTCAAGAAATCAAACGAGAACCTGACGATGATTCTGCTTTCATGGAAACACCAGCCTCTTTTACATTTCCAGCTAGCGATAATGAAGTATTCTGCTCAGTTCCCGGTCGTTTATCTCTACTTAGTTCGAACACGAAATATAGAGTTACAGTTGGAGAAATCAGGCGAAGGATAAACCACCCAGAATGTTTGAATGCTTCTCTCCTGGGTGGCGTCCTCAGACGGTATATTAATCCTCTTATTTTTCGCTTTGATTGTAGTATAAATGTTTCGGAAGCAACTTGACAATGAATAAATATAAGTTGTATCAAAATTTAAAATAGGAAAATGAGGGGGTATTATTACTCGTAGAAACAGTGCAAGAATTTTCTGATTTCATATTCGCAGTGCTTTTCTAGTGATTTTCTTGAGTTTCGGTGACGCTTTCTGTTTTTCATGATTTTACTGATTTTTCGTGATTTTTTTCGCAGAGTGTACTAGATTTTTCCGGGCTATACCATACTTCCTCTTATTAACGCCCCCTTCTATTAAGCGCCGCATGCACGGGATGGATTGATGGAATAAGCGACAGTGAAACATGATTATTCAGAACATTTGTAGAGCATCTGGACATTCTAACTAAGCAGATGCATAGCCTTTGTAGTCGTATACATCCAATGTCATATCTAAAAACCCTAGAAATTTTATAAACGCCGTGGTGCTTAAAAGAGGAAATACGGTATGTCCCTTACTAAAGTTATTAAAATGCTAATTAAGATTCTGCTATCGAGAGTTTTTTGATCATGGTGTGGCTAAGCACATTAGTTCATGGCGCAGTTTCACTCTGCGGTTTTAAAATGTTTCTGCGTAATAGGCAAACCAAAGTTGTTTGCATATAGAGTACAGTCCAATAAAGTTATCAAGTCGTTTCTTTCAAGCGCCAGTCGTCTCAATCCAGGAAACTAGTTGCAAAAATTTCCAATTGATTCGTTTCTGTTTCATTGTGTTAAAGAGCGAAGTCAAAAGACGGGGGCAGGAAACTCAGAGAAAAGCTACAAAGAATGGGACTTTCTCTGCCTGCAGGTCGAAGGAAAGCTGCGAATGTTACACTTATGACGTCACTAGTTGAAGGTATGTAGTGGTATCGAAGTGAGAGTTAATGGCCCAGTTATCAAAATAATTCAGTTAGTTTTCATCGTCGGTAGTTTACTCTGACATATGAATCAGAAAAGAAAATTCACATGTTCTTTTATCTGATGTCGTCTACATTTCAAAGTTTAAAAACTTTTCATTTTATTAAAATCTCATACAAGGAGGTTTGCAGAAATGCATTTATCCTAAAAGTGAAGGCTATTTGCTATCATGGATAATATTAACGTGAAAATACGATTTTATGGTTCAAAATTAGAGGAAACAGCTGAGCACAAAATTATTCATATGTACGCGTTAATTAAGTAGTTGTCTTGTTGAATATTTTCGTATTGTTCATTTACTGTTTACCAAGAAGCCCAGACGAATGATTTTTGTTTTGAAAAACGTTGTATTATTTCACTTTATTGACGATAGAACTCTAGATTTCAGGGGAAGAATGAAAAAGCGGGTTGTAGTTGATTTTGAAAGTGCCAGACCTGTCAAGGTGTCAGTTTTAGGATGTTAGAGACATGAGCTATCCTTTAGCCTCTGCAAAAGAAATTTACATTGACAACTAAATACTATTCTGCCTATTGATTTTCCATTAAGGTTGATTAAACTACATTAAATAGATAATAAGAATATTAGTCTTAATGATCCATAGTTTTGTTTTGTTGAGTACACAAAGCTCTATAGAACACACATGTCTCGAAAGTGAAAGGCAGCGCCACGGTTCGTGGACAATTCTAGCCATTCACAATTATGTATGATGATGCTCTATCCATACTGCATTTGAATGAATACTTTTCCTGCTCATTTTCCCGGTCAGTTCTTTGGTGATAAATCCTTGCTACTCTTAGAGATGAAACTACTGTTATGAATCCTTACTAATTGTCATAGAAAGTACCTTTCACTCATTAACTGATTGGGTATGACCGTATGTACCTCTTATTAATTGTATAGATGCAAGAAATAATCCTTTACGTAGACAATTTCCGATCTAAATACATTTCTATTGGTAGATCTCCCTTTTCAAAGATATAACTCTGTAAGGATGTTAATTATTTGTTAACATCTCACTGTTGTTCAATGAACATTTTGTTTTCTAAATCCAACGCAGGCGAAGCTGAGCAAATGGCTGCACATTTTGACTACTTATGTGAGGCTGAATTTCCTGGTGCACAATTAGCGGAACATGTAGCAAAACAGAGCATAGAATCAACTGATTTACAAAATAGAAAGAATGCCGTGATAGCTGCCAAGTAAGTTCTGTAAATTAGTCATTATAATATTTAGGAATCTGAAATTCATTGAGTATGCCCCACATTGAGTATGTATGACAAGGCGCATTCCATGCACTTAGGCCCGAAGGTCTTCAGCGTGCACTAAGCTCGATCTTCGACGTTCGGCATGGAAACTAATGGAAACAATTTCAACTTATGCAAATTCATGAGTAGTTAACTTGTTAAACTAGATATAATGAAATTTCTGCTGCTATTGGCATCCTTTGGTGTTACACAAGCGTATCTTCGGCGAAACACCATTATTCCTTGGCTCACCTTCGGCGTGTAGTTTGCATGGAATGCACCCTGGGCTCCATGCTACCTCATCGCCTATCCGATTTCATGCTGGATAGGAAAGGAGGCTGTGATTTTATCTCAAGAAAACCTACATGTTAGGTAAAGACAGTTTCATACTGTTCCTTGATAATGCTGTCCGTTTTCAAATTTTTTTCACTTACTACATGCCGTTTTCACTTCATTACATGCCGTTTTCATTTCATTACATGCCGTTTTCATTTCATTACATGCCGTTTTCATTTCATTACATGCCGTTTTCATTTCATTACATGCCGTTTTCATTGTGTAGCGGCATAGTGTAAACGCAGCTTTGTTCTTTTCAAAGAGTAAAACTGCGACGTAACATTCACTTGGGGGTAAAAGTAGTAATAATTTGTGAACATATGATGGTATTGCACCAAAGGCGTGGTAGAAGTTAAAAGTTTATATAACTATTTGCCAACTTTATTGCTGACATCTTTACAGATTTATTTGCTGTTAATTGTGACGACATGGCCCTTTAAATAGCTTTGTCCTTTGAACAACTTCACACTTTCCACAATTACGATCCACAGAATCCATTTAGAACTTCACAAAGTGAGTCAATCTACACTTACTGTTGGCCATGAATCTGCTAATTTCGTTTTTTCTCAGTGCCATCAAGGGACGCCCCACCATGTAGCCACAATCCACGGTATTGCAAAACTAAGCCACACTTGGCCTAGCATAATCCATTCTGGCCTCTGGAAACGTCTATGGGGTACCATATAAAACCACATTACGTACTTTATTAGAAACCACATGAGCTCGCCATGAAAAATATCGATGGTCGGTTATTTAGGGCCATACGAACATCAGATGCTCACCCACACTCTTGTCTTTATATATAAGAACACGAGCCTTTATGGGAAGTTAAGGACAAATCAATAGCAAGTCGAGGTCGATGCACTGTCGTAAAATTTTTTGTTGGACAACGATGCATGTGTTGTCGAACAACATCTTGGCATAAAATGTCATCGACTTGTTGGAATATTGATTGTCAAAATGAGTTAAGAAACTATTACATAACTTTAGCACTATAATTTGAACGTCGGAGGCTCAAGAATAAGGCATTGAGAGCTTAGGCTACTCATAAGACACTGTGTGTATCAATAATATGGTGTATATGTAGGAAGACAGCAAGCTAATGACGTTGCTGGATATAGACAATTGCCAATCGGCTTATGATTACATCCACCGATTTCTCTTCAAGCTTTGCAATTCAAGCTTAATACACTCTAGTGGTCATTCCAAATTTCCAAGCAGTACAGAAGAATGAAATTTTATTTGACTAAGATATGTTCAAGAAACTCATATGCAGGGCGGTCGAAAAGGGATGCAGGGGGCAAGCTGCCCCAGGGCCTCAAGGTCCAAGGGGGCTCATAAAGTAAACGAGCAACAATTTTCCGTATTTAATGTCTATAGCACAAAAATTTTTTTGCTCTCATCGCTCGCAGGGGGGCTTCATCTTTCCATTTTGCCCCGGAGCCTATGATTCTCTCGGTGGCCCTGCTCATATGATAAGTTATTCTAATTCTTTCATATATCTACGAGAAGTTGATTCTAAGTTTTGACAAGTCTAACGCTTTATTAATAGTCTTGTGCACTTGGATAAAGTTAGGCCAGAAAGGCGTTTTTTTGAGTAAAAGGATTTCCGAGAAGCAGAAAGAAATCTTCCACTCTTGATGGGAAATTCGCAATTTCCATTTTGGAGGAGACTTTTATGGACTTAATGAACATAAGAATGGAGTGGTTTATGCGGTACATTGCATTCCCTTCTGTCTCATTTCTTCTGCCACAAAATACTGAGTCTTGTATATCACTTTACAATCAGAAAAGATTAACACTTTATCCTCTTTGTCCGCAGAAAGATCTTGCAAATAGCTTTCGTGATTCCATTTTGATAAAA
>OLMO02000297.1:14938092-14958231 GCA_900291935.2 Cassiopea xamachana
AGAATCTTAACATTTCCCTGATTTCCTCTCGTTTATCACGAAATCTTTCTGTTTCCATTGATTTTCCCTGATTCAAAATATAATTCCCTGATTTCCCCCGAATTACCTGATTTCAACAGAAGAGCCACGACGAGAAACATGTCAGAAAGAGTTCCTTTCTTCTTTATTTAGTTTGACATTCCAGAGTTCATTAGTTCGACATACCATAAGACGTAACCGATGTAATTTAAGACGTAACCGATGTTAATTCATAACCAGAAAGACTTTACCAAGGAAATATAGGACGTTTCGAGACATCATATCTCATTCTCAGCTAATATGAAAGCAGCAATAAGGAGTTTTATAGAGAAAATTGGGAGAAAAAGCAAGTGGGAAATCAAGGATGGATTACCTAAATTGGTGGCAACCCTGTAAACCTTTGGCACTATCTGTTATGGCTCATAATCACAAGCAGCCTGTTCTGAAGCGTTTTATTACACGAAAATGCTTCTGACTTGTCGGATATGCCAACCCTATGTGCTTAAATGCCATAAAGGCATTAACAGTTTCAATCGGGTTCAATCGACTAGATTCCCAGCAAAGCATCCTTGCATGGAATTGTAGGTGCGGCTCATAGTCAAGAGCGGCTTCTCATCAACCAAAACAGTAGTAGACTTACGGCAACAAACAATCTATATGAGAAAACTATCAAAATAATAAATTGGCATTTAATTACCTTGAAACTCTGTTGAAAAAACTCCAATAGCATGAGTATCATCCACCCATTTGATATCAAAATCCTTTAATCTACGAAGGTGTAAAAAATTTCGATATTCATTTGGTGGCCATAAACGACTTACAGAAGCTTTTCCTGTCTGAAAATCGCAGGCCTATAATAACATATTTTCCATCTTCAATCTCAATTTCTACAAATTTATCAAAATTTGAAAGCATGCAACTTTTAAACACCGCGATCAGATGCATTTGTTTAGCACCAAATTGTTCGCATTATATTCAATTCTGATATCTGTTTTGCTTTCCATTTTCAATTATATGAGCAGTGGTAGGTAGCAAATACTATCTCATAGAGTGAGGTCATAATTTTATCTTTAAGCTAAAATATTCGATGACAATGTTGTACAAGTTTACATAAATAATAAAGAACTGAACGCGATGGTACATTTCCAGTAGCCTGGGACTGCTCTTCCCGGCCCGTTCGCCCTTTGAGCTTAAGTCTTAACGCCTTCTAGAAAACCACAATACAAAACTTAACAAAACGTCTATGACAACTACTACACAACTTGCTAATGAGCTAAACTACAAAGATGATAACGACCAACATTCCAGACAGAATTCAAGTCTGAAAATATTGTGTTTCAAATGCACGTGACCACCTCTATCTAAATCAAATTTCAGCCCGAGTCGCATTTCATCTGTGCTAACATCAATGGAATACGACAATACATCTACAATACTTTTAATTTCACTTTACTTTCAACCGGAAGCTATTTTGAAAAATAAATACAGTGATGGTACCAATTAAGTACCTTATGTAGGTACTCTCATTAAGAATATCTATGGATATCCCGCAGTCCCATCCTGTAGACATTCTCACTACACTCAATGCTATTCTCAGGCCACAGTAAATAGATGAAAACAGCGTATTCTCATTGCTTCATATCCCTGGTTCTTCTCTAAAAAGCCACCATCGTCCTCTTCCATCATGTTGCAAGAGGGGGTGCAATTTTTATCTCACATTCAGACCATCATGCACATGGCAAAAAGCCTAAAATACTAGATGATAAAGGCCACTAACTTACCCCATTGCCTGAAGAGCTAATGATAAGTCACTTGTTGTTAGATCAGGTGAGAAATCGTAAACTTCAGTCAAATGCCTAAAGTCTGAAAAATAACACAATTTTACAATATAAAAAGATCAAAGGGCATTAAAAAATAAGACACTAATGTTTTGCAAATGTTTAATGATGTAAAAGGATTTTCTTCAGTGGCAGGAAAATTCAAACAGTCTTTAATCACAACCAAGGTGAATCTACCAACTTTCTCTATATATATTACCACCTTGAAGTAAAGAAGATCAAAGAAAGAAAGTCGTTACGCTGAGAAAAAGTAACTTGAATGATCAAAATCACGTATTTTGATATGCGATTGGGACATCTGCCGTGCATACACGAGGACATTTTAAGCAACTGAGGATGCGAACGGCCTGTGCTAGGTATGAATGCATCAAACACAACTGAGTCTATAGTAGCAGATATAGATAGGAACAGCCTCTTTAGCAGTTTTCCTGAAAGAGTTACAGTCACAGATACGCCCTGTGGTATACAGTGGCGCCCTAGGAGGGGAGTCAGGTCCCTAGCGACGATTTTCAATGGGTCCCACATCAAGTAAGGGAGCACCAATATGTGAAAAGCATAATTGCTCTACATCTTACATTGATTTGTGATAGGGGCTTGATGATCTGAGCTTTTGCGTACCATTTTCACGGAAGAAAATAGCGCATAGAAAATGGCAGTAAAAGCGCAGTGAATGCTCTCGATTTTCCAATCGATAGCTCACAATTTGTCTCACAATTGACAGTAGCAGTTCAGAACTGTTGATAAGAAATTGTACTCGCTGTCCTTAATACAAAAAATGGAAATGCAGCCAAGTGTATTCCATAGAAAAATATCTAAATATTCTGCTGTTTGTTCAGTTCTTTCTCGAGCTAGCGAGTGAAATCATGGTAAGAAGGCTCAGAGATGAAGTTCCTCTAGACTAAGTTCTTTCTTAAAAAGTATGCAATAGTTTTCTAAACTTTTGGTTTTTTCTACTGACTTTCCACAGACACCCAAAGCATACTGCGAGTACTCCACTTTTTACTTTGAATAATTAACTAGTAAAATGCAATATGCAGCTTTGAAGGACATGACTTGAAAATTGTCCTCTCTTAAGCTTCAAAATGGGTGTAACCCCAAAATTCTGGGGCTGCACCCCAAACCTCCTTTCTTTCTTCTCTATGTTGTCGTACGGTAACATACTATTGGATAGGGTGCCATAAGGGGAGGGTTAGGGGGCTATTCTAGCCCCGTTGGAATGTGAAGAAATCCTTCCTCATTTTAGCAGTTCTGCTACCCTGCTAACCGTATCTCAGTCCATCATCCTGCACTCAACTCTGCCTGCTGAATTGTTAGAGCTTTGGGGGCCTAATTTGACACCTTTCCCCCTGGTGTAAATTTCAGGCCACCACTGATGGCATGCTTTGTAGGTGTATGTAACGATTAACTACATTTTTTTCCTGAAACGAACTGGGGTATTGTCTCTTTCTCATCACACGCATGTCTTCATCGGCATCCTTCATAACAAAACCAATAGCCCCTAATTACGATTCTAACTGGAAATGCATAATTGCTGTGCAGGTAAACAATAGGAACGTATCCTTAGGTCCCAAATTACTGGGAGGGATTCTTGTAAGTGGGATTTGAAAATGTCTTAAAATGAAATAAGCGAGGAAGCATCCTTACACACATAAAAGCTGGGGTGAGTGGCCAAGCAGCCCAGCCAGTTCCATTAGCTTAGTTGAAGTTAGGCATGGCTGCGTACGGTCTTAAACTCAATGGGCGACCATCCAGATAAGCAACCAAACAAGGCGAACTCCGTTGTCCTTCGAAAGGGGCGTTAAAGTAGGGGTCCCATACCTGGATGCGGCATGCACAGTAGGCTAAAATTAGCTGAAAAAGCTAGATGTAACAGCCTACTCACGATAAAGTACACAACAACAACAACATCACAGCAAGTAATCTTTTTTCGCAAACTTATCAGCGTATTTTTACTTCAATATTCGCACTGCTTAACTTCAATACCATATTTTTTCCGGTTTCTGTTAGAAAATTGAAAATATAATAAGAGGGTGGGGGCGCCTATTTGGGACCTAAGAGTAGGCGTGTTTTATAAACAAAACTTGTTTTCAAAGTTCGACTGATTCACGTAGCAAAGTTTTCAATGCAGAACTCCTCACCATTGTCTTGAAGATCATGCTCCGCTGGTCTGAAACTTAAATAATCGATTTCAGGCTTTCTAGCTTCCAAGATGATCGGAATGTCAATTGCCGTTAACTTTGCGAGCTGAAAGGGAGAAAGGCAAACTTTTCATAA
The DNA here is from genome assembly GCA_900291935.2 of Cassiopea xamachana. Classification (NCBI taxonomy): domain Eukaryota; kingdom Metazoa; phylum Cnidaria; class Scyphozoa; order Rhizostomeae; family Cassiopeidae; genus Cassiopea; species Cassiopea xamachana. Next base: position 14,942,223 of record OLMO02000297.1, read on the forward strand.
GCAAAACAGCATAAAAATACCTAATTTTAGAAACAGGCTCATAACTAGATACAGCAATATACTTGTGAATAAATTAAATGTTAAAACATTCACATATGAACAAAGCTCCATATCGTCTAAAGGCAGTGCTTTTGGGACACTTTGTTCGACATCACAATTTCGACACATGTAGAAAAAAGGTTTGAAAAAATAATCATACACCGGAAGGGAGAGAAATGTTTTTGAACTATATGTAGGTAAAAATATTTCAATTAAATAAAATCATTGCCAAAAGTGGTTGGAACGCTATGGAAATTAACCATAAACGGAACAAAGGTCCTCTTCCATAACTCCTCTAATTGGTCATTTCTTGGGCACAACTAATAGCCCCCTCTCCTTAAAACAATGCTATTTCTTGAAGATAAGATGTTGCTTCGATGTATTTACGACAACTTGCACTTGATTTGGTCAGAAACCACGCAGTAACTCAACATTGTTGGAGGGGGATGCAAAGGGAGGAAATGCTCAAATTTGGCAAAGTGTCCCAACTATTTTGGCAGCCAATGTGGGTGGTTTGTACTAACTTACCTTTAACAATGATTTTACCAACTACTGTTGTTAATCTTAACCACTTCTATGCGAACTTAATTCAAGCTATCGTAGCATCCATTTTATAAACCTATCTATGAGTGCCTTTTGAGTTTTTCAATTCATCTCTGATTCAGTAATGACGATGATGGAAACTTAAGGTTTTCACACACATAGCAGCAGTCACATTATCAAGAAAATCATCAACGTCTCCATTCGGTGCACATATTACATTTTCTCCTGCAGGAATAAACCATGGACTAATTTGGAACTTTTGGGACTTCATAGCTTTATATTTATAAAATTTTCTGTGTGTACGCATCTAAACTTTTTTTCATTTCACTTTATGTTTATTTTAGTTATTTCTTTCTACATATAAACCAATAATACAATGCTTGATATAATTATAACACGAAACATGAAATGAAAAATTTACTATGGCCAGTTATTTATGCTTGTCGAAAACAAAAAGCAGGCCAAGATGAAACCTCAATTTCATCCAGTATCAAGCTATCCGACATCAACTGAAGATGTACAAAAAAAATGAAAACTCCGAATACCTCATCTTTTGCTTCTTTGCTTACGCAATTTCCAGTCTCATCCCATTTGTCAAACCAGTCATCGTCTCCTGCGCAATCGTCTCTTTCATTCAAAGAGTTGTTCATAGTGTTTGCATCAACTTTCTCTGCTTTTTCACTAGTCCGATTACTTTTACCCTCCTTTCTATGTATCTTTATTTTACGATGACTTTTAAAAGCTTTGCACTTCTCACTGCCGTCCACGAAACTCGTCAATCCTTTACTATCAGTCTGTTCTTTGCTTATACTACTATTCTCAACACCTTTAGCATTATCAAATCCACTAGCATCAGTTTCTGTAACGTCTTGTACGCCGCTTGGAGAGATATCGCAATTTGCTCGATTTGTGTGACTTTTCAAAGCTCTACTAGAAATTCCTTCAGTAGTAGGTGGGTCGCTATCCTGCACCTCGAAACCATTACTGCTCCTACATTCAGTTTTAGGTTGAGATTCCATTGAATCTCGGAAGCAATCAGATTCGGTTGCTTTAAGATAAGACAAGTCATTCCCGATACAATCATCGTTGATACATTCACTGCCAATAAGTGTACCGGCGTCATTCAATGCAGTTGAGACGCAATCATTCAATCCAGGCTCCACTTTTTCAAAAGCAGATCCCTGTTTCCCAATTTCTCTTCTTCTAACTTCAATTGAGTTTTCAAAACTTTCACTAGCTGATGGCAAACCTAAACTTTTTTCCTCTCCCCCTGACACAGCCGAATCAATGCACACGTTGGTTACAACAGGNGATCGATATCACAGTCCACAACCTGAAATGGCCTCTTCTCCCGTTGTGAATTTGGTGGAAGGTCATGACTTCTATCTGAAATACTGTCACACTTTGTCTTTCGTTGATTCAATTCAACATTTTTGGTTGTTGCTTTTCTATGTCTAGGGATATACAATTCCCTGTCTGGTCTCTTTGGATTCAATCTATAAAAAATTAATTGAATGTATGTAAAATAAGGTGAGATGATGAATAAAGTACACAAGATGATGCGCATACACATAGTATGCAACAAAATTAATACATTCTGCATGTCCATCTGAGTAAAGTCATAATTCCAATGAATAGAAAGTTTGAGGAAAACCAGAGTAGAGAATATAATGGAATGCTAGGTCATCAGAATAAAGAAGATAGACTTGGAGGCATTTTACTAAAAATTGTCATAACCATGGATATTTAAAGATCTTTTTGTGCCTTGTCTACTGTTTGATTTTATCTCATTGCTTTTCTTTCTAGTAGTTATCCCTTTCCAAGGTGCTTTCTTTTTGCTTTTTGTATGTCATAACTTTGCCAAACAAGAATTGATTTAACATGAAACTGAGTGAAAACATAGAACATGCTATACAAAATTTTGTGATTTGAATTAAACCTGAGTTTTTAAAGAGATATGCTATTCTATTTCATGTGCTGTTCAATTTACTAGCTTATGTTGTAAAGTGCTACTTCCTGAGACTAAATTATTAACTGCAGTTATTGCTAAAATTCCCAACATTGGCAGATGAATATTTGTGGGGTATTTGATGTATCATTATTGCAACATATCTACAGCAATTTCTATCACTATTTTATCTCATAAATCATAAAAGCAAAAAAATAGCTCAAAGCACCACGAATCAGTCACAGATGGAAAGGACTAGTTCCCACTGTAACATACACTTAGAGTTTCAAAACAACATTACTTGATCAACTCTAATTATCATATCAATTTTGACTACTACCTCTAGAATTGGTATTTGCTAATTTTCCTTTTGAAGAGAGAAATACTAAGCAGGCTATAATGAAATGCCAGTGAATTTTGGTAGCACTTTGATGTTTCTGTCAATGCTTATTTTAAGCAATTAATTCTGCAGAATGTTTGTTTTTCATCAATTTCCCATGTATCCAGTAACATTGGCTTTTTTATTTTACTTCCATTTCCTCTTTCCTGGGGCTTGGAAGGTGCCTTTAAGATGAATTTGCTTTGGTTTGAGAATTTGGCTTGAGCATCAAATACTTTTTAAAAAAACATCAATATAGTACTATGCAAAAGGAAAAGTCTAAATGTCCCTCTGTGTTAATGTCAGATTTGAAATGTGCCTCCAAATGGCAGTCATGTGGTTGTGCACTTTTTCCAATATTGACAGTAAAATTACTGAAGAGATGGAGAGGTTGCAAAAAACACAAAATTGTGTCAAATGGTACAGGCTAAAATTATTTGAACCTACCTTTTTGGCTTCTTATTATCAGCCATGTGACTTGCAATAGAATTGTTTGCTTTTTCTTTGTCTAATATCTGACTTTGGCAAAACTCAAAATATGAAGGTGATGAATTGCTAAAGCAAATGGGAAAAATGCAAAAGAAGATGATAATATAGCACTATTCTCCACAAATGGAATAGAATAAAATTTTAACCAACATACATTATAGCTATGGGAAATTTTAGAACTCAGAATCAAATGTGCAGGAAATGTAAAGCAGCTACAACTTAATATCAGAAAGCTAATTAGTTATAACATAAATCTTCAGACTGAAATTTCATGGATGCAATATAGAAAAGTGAGAAAAAGCTTAGCAGTCTCATGCAAAAAAATTCTATTTACTCACATGGTAATAGAAACTAACAAAATTTACATAGCTATTACTGTAACAACAGGCATGGGCCATGAGAAAAAAGCAGTAGAAATGAAAAGGGGCCTAACAATCAATAAACATACATAGGTCAAATGAGGAAATATGGTCTGCAGCATCTATTGTACTCTTGAATGTTCAGTCTGAAAACTAATGCTAAAAACCTAGAACACTATAACCAAAAGTAGGTCAAGTGTGTAAGAATTAGGATGAAGTAATATTTAAGGCATAGAAAAACAAACTACTTTTGGGAAGTACAGGTTAACTTGTTGAATAAACTTCAGATTTGAGATGTGCCATAGAGCACAGGACACCTCAAATGCACTACACCATTAACACAAGGGTAGGGAAGTCAATGCAACTAAGGTTTTTCAGCATAACCTGCATGATTTGGGTTTTATTGGCATAGCTTGCACAATGTAATAACTACAACTATGTTTCTGTTAGATTTCAATACATTGTCAAGGGAACTTACATGGTAATGCTAAAGAAAATCTGAATGTAAGAAAGATTATGGGACTTTTCTAAGTGACCATTTGCATAGCTCCTACATTGTCAGTGGCTATTGAAAGATTTTCACTTGATTCTAAAAATTTTCCTCTCAAAAACAGCTTTTATGAGAAACTAGTTTATATAAAACAGTACTAGGCTGACCAAAACTATAAGAAATTCTGGCACTATGCCCAAGAAAAATAAAAAAAAAACATTATCAAATCTTTTGCTGAGGTTAGCATTTTTTCTTTTTGCTTGTTTAGTTCTTCTTTCATGAAATTGTACTGACTAATTATTGTAAGTAGCTGTTGCAGATGGAACTTGCTGACAAAATATCCTTTCCATCCATGTCAGTCATGGGAAATTTAAATGGATTACTATAATTAACAGTTTTGTGGTAGAAAAAAATTTTTGTGAACAGTTTTTTACAAGTCTTAATTTGTTTAATTTTTGTTGAAATAAGGTTGTAACTTTTGTTTTTGATCTGCTTTCGCACTTTTGACTAGCAGCATCTATACCTATCCAGGTTGTTTAAATTCCAAAAATAAGGCAATTTCATAACTAGGTGCCAATCTAAGCTTCTTATAAATACAAATATACACTAAACTACTGAACATATGACTGAAGTGCTTGTCAAAGGCCACTGTACTCTGAGCACAAGGTGCTCAATTTCCCTTGCTATATTAATATGCCATGCTTATTCATCTGGAACTGGATCCTTAACTGCATCTGCTATTCATCTGTAGCGCACACCTATAAAATGGAAAGGGCACCAAACAAAGAGTTCTGTGTGGTGAAAAGGAAGTCTTCTCTTTTTGCAAAACTGCTTTCAGAAGTTTTGGATATCATGTATTGTCATTACACATTCTTGAAGAACAACTAAGATTATAAATGATATGCAAGTTCCCTTTGATTCTTACATAAAATTGCAATAACTTTAGATTTCATGGTATGTATTGACTTTTTCACACTTCAAAAGCTGTGAGATAAGCAACAGATTTGAATATCTAGGTGGGGTGATGACTCAGAAGTATGTACACTCAGGAGAGGGGTACTCCCAAAATGAACAAAGCATACAAGTGAGAGGGGGGTCAAAAATAGATACTTTTTGAATGGTCCCTTTCTATATGAAGTATTACTGAAGGGATATCTTTATAAAATGATAATTACTATTTTTGTCTGTAATTTTTTGCTACTATAATGCAGCTTGTTAGGATTGAGATTGACTTCTTTGCATTTGGGTCTAAACCTTTATTTTTACAAAATGTCCTTCTTGGGTACTTAATTTCTGCTAGCAAAAACTAGATGACTGAAACTCTAGTAAATATCTTTAACAACCCTAACTGTAATTTTGCGCTTGTGCGCATGTTGTAGGACGAATAACGAATGGAGTTAAGGTTCTGGCGCCGGACGAAGTACAATTGGGAATGTTGTTTACAATAATACTATAAAGGTTTCTCACCGATTTTCCTTTCTTTTGGTACCGGAAAGATAAACAGCCGTCCTTCTCTCATCGCCACATCCAACAGACACGGTTGACAAATCGAAATAATTTCTATTGAGCCAGTCGTGAATGAGAAATCTCCCTCTCGGTTGACATGGAGGGAATAACAAAATTAAGCGATTACAGTTTGATCTTTTGCGTAACGTCTTATAAAACCTTTCTACCTCATGCTGAATGTATTCTTCAAATGCCTGGTCATCAATGCTGTAGTGACGCTTTAGCGAAAATAAGAAGTCTGTAGATTTATCCAGAATGGCAAATTTTTCTATAAATATGCTATTGTCAACCTTCGTCCACCATTGATATCCCAGAGTTCATAGGTTTCTATTCCAGCCTCGTTTCCATATACGACTTGAAACCATAGAGACAGCCGTAACGACTTTCCTGCCTTGGAATCTTCTTAGCGTCCTCCCAAGCACCCTTGCTGTGGACATGCCCCCACTCACCAGGAAATATTTTTACATTGTCACAACTGGGCCATTGACCCAATGGGTCCTCTTCCTGGCCTAGTAGTGAAACAAAATTTATTGCTTTTGGCCCAATAGTTTGGGCCCTTTTCTTAAAAATTCTTTTGAATGTAGATGGCCATGAGTGAATCTGCCGGTGGATCTTCTAGCTACTAGCTTTGGTGTAAATCATAGAAATGAATGCACGCAACAGCAAAATGGAAACGTTCCTGTAGCTTCTCGATTTTTTTTCTAGATATTGAAAAGTGGATAAAACCAGATTGAAGGTTCATTTTCTCCTTCTCATTATGATCGATGGTGAAACAAATGTACTCTGCTGTACATACAGTAGTACATTCTGCAGAAAACCGTTTTCCGACGTTTTGAAGGATGATACCTTACTACGAATTTCTGGGAGCAAGTTCCTAGACCCCCACTTCGAACACACCTACTTATGGAAATACTATTTTGGCTCAAAATTATTTATCCATTGACACAGATCCATTAACACAGATCCATTGACACAGATCAATTGACACAGATCCATTGACACAGATCTTGTGGGCATGCAAGAATTCCCCACTCTACGTTCGGCTTCCATATTGGTTGCCCCCAAACCTTTCTCTAAAGGCCTACGCTTTGATAATCAACAGGTGCACAGATCAATCCTAGTTCCGAATGAAGTGCGACCCTCACATGGACCCGATCCAGTAGTCAAATTTTCTTATAGATACCCCCGGCCTCACTGCCATTGATAACAATGACAAAAAGATCAAGCACACCGGAGCCGGGGGGCTGGTGGGGCTGCGGTTCGCCCCTGCTTTTTTTGCTTATGCATAATGCCAAGATTGTGGCATTCATTTGAAATAAGCGATTTTCCCTATCTATGCTAATAGTTCCCCTAACCCTAAAAAGCACCAATGGGAGACCTACAGTGTCCATTGGAAGTCAGTGTTACAGATTCTCGTGGTGCTATTAATTCGTTCAAACATTTCATGGCAGTTCCAGGCAGGGCTGATCTGAACACCAAGCATGATCTCAAGTGAGATAAGTTTGATCAAGTGACGTTAGAGTATCAAAACATCACTCGATCTAGATTCTTCATAAGTATCTAGGAGGAACAGCTAATTTTCATCAGCCGTTTTCTACCTAAACAGGGTGCCTCTATATAGTCCAGTGGCTTTCAACAAGGCTTCCGCAAGTACAGTTCAGGGTTCCCACCAGAAGTTACACAAACGCTATGTTTTACCGCAAAGTTTAATTCTCCTGTGCAAATTTGTGAACAAGGGGGCCTCGAGCCATATAAATGTTTCCTTGGAGCTCCCCTCCAACAAAAAGGTCGACAACCAGTGATATAATCAATACGGTATTTACCTAAGATTTGAAGGCATGGCTCCAAAAATTTCTAAACCTAATCCCTTAGCTTCCCTACATTTAGAACTATAAATGCATACTACTATACCACCATAGGAGCTTGTCACTCATCCCCAGCCCTCCACTCAAAAATGAGCCGGGTGTCCCGGAAGAAGATTCATTACAGCTGAGTTGGCAACATATACTTTTGCTCCATTGACTGCTTCTCCAAGGCCCTGATAGTTTTTCAGATACTATTATAATCCATAATATAAAGAGTCAAAAACTGGCATTGTTATCTGAATACAAGCGAAGAGTATTAAGGACACGCCTTTCTGAGAAGAGTCGGATCAACAAAAAGGCTGTTTATTATTTGTACGTCAGGTTGGGACTGGAGAGAAATGTTTGTTTGGGTAATTTTTTGCTACCCAACCTTGTGAACTATAAAAATAATAGTTACCAAAACAATATAGAGCTATTAAGAATATGTTAGCCAACCTTTGGGAGACAAAAAATGACATACCCAACCTGACGCTGCCCGAAAAATCATCTACCCAAACTATTTCTATTCGACCCCAACGTGAGGCATAAATAATGAGCGGTCCCTAAGATTTGCAGATCAGAATTATGACACCCTTTCACTCCTTTTTATCAAGCTTCTGGTGAGAAATTTGAGGCAATGCCAGTATTATTCAATCCCCAAACAAAACCAACTGGAATAACAATTATGAAAGATGAGAGATAAAATTCTAATTGACTGAAATCTCCATGCAAAAATCATAGATCATCCACAAACATTTCATGTGAAGAAATGTCGTCAAACTCAGATGCAAGTCTTTGCTGCTCTTGGTAACATTTTCTCACTTCTGCCCTCCTATAGTGTAAATGCAAACGATAAGTAAAGATTGAATGAACAAATAAAAGATTGAAGGAATAGCACATATAATTGACATAACTCTGCATCATTTACAATATAGGTGTGTGAGAGCTGGGGTCATAAGGGATGCGTGCTCCAACATTTCGATATGTCAAATTGCTTGGCATGCGTGTTGAATCTCTTTGTATTGGAACTCGAAAAATGCACCTAAGCATCAGGGGCTTTGTAGCTTCAAAACGAGGGGCGAGAAAACCTGATGAATGGGCCCATTTGTTGTGAGAACTCAATTGGGGCCTATTTATTCTGAACGTTATACAAAAATGATTATATTCCTCCGTAGTATGAAATCCTAGTGACCCAAAAAACTTTGAAATAGACACGTTATAGCAAAATGCCGGATTGTCTGCGGTTTGTTCTTCTGCTCATATTGGCTTCGTAATGATTGGTGCATTTCTTCTCTCCAGGTCGGATGCAGTAAATTCTAAACTGTTCTACATATATAATCGCCTATTTACGTAGAAACCCCCGGCCATGGCTAACTGATTTCATCATATGGATATGAAAGGTAATCTACATTAATCCAAGTGTCCCCTTGATAGGTATCGATTAATGTCTGGTGGTTGAAACCCAATTATCAGCTACCAACTACACTTTCAAACAGTATTTCACAAATAATCTTTCATACAAATACAAAGGAATTCAGATGTAATGTAGTAAAGAGGCCACAACAAAACAACCTCAGATTTAGAACTGGATTTACAATAGACCTCATTTGTGGCCGCCCCTTCCCATGGTGGCAAAAACAACAGACGATAAAAAGCTTGAGAAATCATACCAACCTTGCCATTTCTGCGCCCAGTAACTTAGCTTTCGATATGGTAGCTATGCTTGGATGTTTGCTAATCTGGGACGTTGTGCTATGAAGATCATTGGCTACAAAAAGAAGCATTCGAGGAGACAATTGACGATAGAAATGCATGCTTTTGTTGAATATTTATGATATATGATTTAACTTCTAAAATTTGAAAACCAAGAGCACAGCATTGAATGAGAATAAATGATGATCACTAGTGTTCAAGATCGCTATTCACTTGCCAAACTATGAAATAGCAAGAAAATTAAACCCCTTTCCACACTCGAAAATGGCTATGCTCAGCCTGTTGTCCCACACAGGGCTTCACTTGTAAGAAAAGTTCCTTACCGTAAGGAAATGTGGGCATTTGGAAGGAGAAAGAAGGAAATGAAAATTGTACGGAAATTAAAAAGAAATTTAGGAATGAGTAAGGAATTTATAAGGAAGTCAGGAAATAGCTTTGTAAGTCTAACACTTCATCTTCTAATTGATTCCTTTGCTATAAAGATGATGTGTCGCATGTAGTCGTAGATGACGCATGTGATGATGATAGAAAAAGATGACGCATTAATGCATACTGGTGTCCATCCAACTAATGAAGGTAAACTTTGTCAAGCATTCTGAATGAATTGGACGGCACAATCAACGGTCATACGCCCATTTTGCACAAATATATTGTCGAACCGACAAGAGTAGTGTCTTTCCTCTGTCTCTGTTTGCCCACACTAAAGTAAATCCACTGCGATAAAGACGAAGAAAAAGATGCTGCAACTGCTTGAAATGATTACACTCTTTTTTTAAAAGAACAGTTTTATAAGAATATGAAAATTAAGAGAAAATTAAGAACAAGCCTGAGGCTGAAGAACAACTGTAAAATGTATTTTTGGGCAAGATGCAAAAGCTTTCTGCTAGGATATGGACATGAAATATCCTTTCCTTGCTAGCTTGAGGAGAATTGGCAGCCTTGCCACTTCTCTCTGGTTTCACGAAAAGGAACTAGATGCTGTGCAAGTATTGTCTGTTTATAATTGCTTATAAACTGTTTTAAATAAAAACCTCGATATGCAAGAGAGACCACCTCAGATGTAACATTTGGCTAATGGGCTCTCAACCGATCAAAACATCCAATCTTTTCTTGTATATTGAACTAATTCCAAGACTGTCTACACCCTACTGATTTAAGAACAAATTAAGAACAACCCAGCCCCAATATTTTGGAAAAATTAAGAACAGCCAGCCTGCACCTCAATTTTACTGGTTCTCATAAAAATAGAGTGCATTAGTCAAAGAAGAGACTGAAGCGCAAACTTAATGGGGGCATGAAATGGGGACATGAAATGGGGACATGAAATGGGGACACAAAATATGGCAATCTTATCACTTTTTTGTCTCTTGCTTTCCTTGCTCAAATGCGCCGGTTGATCGCATCTTCAGTAGTTTGAAGTTCATAAAAAATGAGTAAAAATTTCCTACGAAGTCTGAAACTCTGGTGGCAATGATGAAAACGAGATTTGCATTAAAGTTATCTAGCCAGTCGGCAGAAAACATTTTTGACGACAGAAAGTCCCCTCCCCCCCCCCTTCTTGCAGACATGAAAGTTAGTCCAACCAATGGTGAGTCATCTGATTAAAAAAAAGACATTTCATAAAGAAATTAAAGGTTTTTGTTGCTTCATTTTGACTTTTGACGCAGAACTTAAATATTCAATGTCCTAGCTGTTATGCCTAAATTCATTTTATTCCATTTTCTCTTAGTTTTGTTCTCTATTATTGGTTAAATTTGTTTCAATAAACCAACCTGACTCATGTTTCAGTGTCTTGCAGCTTTGCGATTTAATTGCAAGTGCGCATGCGCCTCATATTCATTGTGAAAGAGACGTATAAAAAGTCAGGCATGGTTACGTAAAATTTGAAAGTATTCTCTATTGAATTTTACGTCGTTAAGATTGCTTTTACTCCAAATACATGTAGAAGGAAATCATAGGGACATTTTTAATGTTTGGTAACGAAATTTTACTAAAAAAAGGAAAACAGAAGGAAATGTGGGTGTTCGAAAGTGGAAACACTGGATATACGAGCCATGCATCAGTGAAAAGCTGGGAGTTAATTGTCAGTGGGGGGCACTTTGGACAAATGGTGCCCCCTAAAAATCAAATCGGGCTCGCTTGTACATCTACCCATGTTACCCTGGGGTGGTGCAAGGGGAAGGATAGGTAGCTATAGTCCCCATCAAAGAATGCTAGCTTCTTACGGAAAGCTATAAATTCCTTTCTCAAAGATGCTTAGCATTTCTAGTACCCTGATTTAAGTTCATTTTAAAATTCTTTATTCACAGCAGGCCCTTAAATCTCAGCATTGCACATAGTTCTAAACTGTAAATAAAAGTGCTTCATTTACTTCAGATCTTTCTTCAGTTGAGCACTACCAATAAGACAGTGATTTTCTATCGCTTTTCGTATCAATAAAAGGGACGTACACATCAGTGTCGCAATTTAGTTGAGTCATAGTATCCTTAGAAGAATTGTTAGTGAAAAAATTAGTTAGATGACTCGGTAGGAAAATATGTATGGTTTTTATACCATGGAAACTGTCTCCCCATTTATAAATGTATTAAAAGAAAAAAATTTCCATCTTTGTCACGGCGAAAAAGCAAAGCATCATAAGGGTTATTTTCAGCATGGTCTTGCAGCTTCGGAAAAGTACTTTTCCCATCAAAGCAGATTTTACCCAAAAATTGTCAACTTTCGTTGGCAAAGGCTGTTCTCTATTTTGCACTCCAAGCGAAAGCTTTATGTACTGTTTTTCGAGCACGATGAGAGGAACGAAGGACAAAACCAGCAGTAGAGAGGAGAGAGATTAATAATGGCAAAAATGGGGTCTGGGGGCTTACCCCCATAAGATTTATAGATCTCATCTCTCCAGAATGTCTGAAAACGCCCCTATGAGAAGTGAAGTGGGGACACCCATCCTAGTCTATACCCCCCTCGTGGCACTGCCATTGATTACAGGCTGATAGCTTATGAATCGTACATCCCATTTTCTTCAATCTGTTGCTTCCACACATTGCTTTGCCATCATTGCTCTTGTATGTCACTGTCATGTATGTACTGCTTTCCGATTACCATGCGTAGCTGGAACTATCATTACTTCGCTTCTTTCACTCAATTTCACTTCGTTCATTCTTTGTCAGAATGATGGGAGAATGACAGGGAAACACAACATTCCTAACTCGTTTCCAGCTACGTAGCTAGCGTCCCAATAAATTTTGATGCTACCTTGACGCCTCCTAAAGAGATCTTCTTCACACGTTTCTCCCGCACCGCCCCGCCCCTCCCCCCAGCCAGCACGCCATTGCTATGCATAAACTCGTAGAATGAAAGATTCCCATAGTTATAGTAACAAGGGAAAATATCAATATTAATTATCATATTTGCTATCAAAACTTGTAAATATGCTATGAAAACAAAAAAGATAAGGACCATAGAAAAAATTGCTGAAATGTCTAACTCTTCAGTAACCTAATTCTCGTGGAAGATCGTATTTAGTATCAAGCTAGGGAGTGGCAAAGAGGGAGGCGGTTGTCTCTCCAATGACAAAAAACTTGGCGTCCAAGAAAGGCTCACATCTGCAACAAAATAGGTGCGTCGGAAGACATCTTTGAGATAGCAAAAGAACAATTGAAGGCTCTCACATCAGCATCAATAACCGCAACTGATATTTTCTATCTAGAAGGGGCGTATCTTTACATTCAAAAAGCTATACAGCCACTTCATAACAACTTGTACTTCAACACTGGCGAAGAGGGATCCCCATTCTACATGTTTTGGCTCTACAGCTCTTACGTTAATTTTCCCTGACAGGTAGCTATGCCAGTTACCCTCATGGTTACTCCCCAGGTACCATCCTATTTTGTTCCACCCCTGGTCAATACTTCTTCCCAGTCCCCGGTTCACCCTGTTTTGCCCAACCCCAAAAGTGCAACCCTGGTAACACCACAATTTAACAGTAAAACAATTCTAAGCGCAGTACCTTCTGCACTTTCGGCCAAAGCCATGCTTGTCTTCGCATTTGATTTCCTTATAGAATTTATAATTCTTGGACTTTCGTGAATCAGTGAGAGATAGCCAGTGATATCTATTAGTTAAAGATGAACAAAAGAAAGAGAAACGAACCTGCAAGACTAAGGTAATTACTTTACAGAGCAAGTGTCCAGTTGGTTGAGTCTTAAGAACAATGACATATGACTGGCCAGTTATCAAACAAACCATAAATCAATGAAGCTTAACATGAATAACAAATTGTCTGCTTATTTAGCTCAAAAAATATCCTAGATTTGCTCTACTACATCACACTGCATACTACAAATAACTGTGCATGACAGATCACGTCAACGGCAAGAAAGAGAATACATCCACAGCAAGCATTTCCATCAAGAGTATCAACATAATTCCATAATCAATTCAGTATCAAAAGAATGATACTGAATTGATTATGGATCTATGATTATGATACGCAGTGATTGCATTGATCTATGATTATAATACTCTGTGATTGCAATATTGATAAATTAAATTGATTTTAAGACAAAATTAACATAAATACACCAACACCTGAAAAGGATACGGGAAATTCTGTTACTACTGACAGCTTCATCACTCTGAGGAAAATGTTTCACTGATTGCAAAAAAAGTCTTTGCAATAGTCTTTCTGGAGCAAGTGGTACAAAAGTATCAAGTGCTTCTATGAACTCAATTTCTGTAAAGCAACCAGGTTTTCGCACAGGACACTGTAGAAGCTTTGACTCAAACTGAAATCAATAAAAAAGTAATAAATTAACATTATGCAAGATGTAAATACAAATATATGCATCTTTACTATAGCACTCTCAACCTGCTAACATGACAGACCAGCACTTTTCCTACTGCTTCATCAGAAATACTTTTCCTTACACTGGAGGAGTATGCATATATGGCATTTAAATCAAACATTTGATGCAGGAAATTGCAGCAAATTGAATAAATAGACAAGAAAATCAATAACTGACGACTCTAATAGAACAAAACAATAGACTGTCTAGCTGGCCCTGTGAGCGTAGAGGTAGTGCAGAAATTTATTAGCAGCGTGTAATGTTGTAGATTAATCTTCAAAAACAGTTACAAAACGATTATTCACTTCTCACTCAAACTAGTCCAAATAATGTATGAAACTTCAAGAAAATGCATTGAAGAAACCAAATAAGAATCTGTGTGTCAAAAATGATCAGTTCCCACCTCTAGAAACCGTGGTTCTTTGTTGTTCAATACCATGTATAGAATGTAATTGAAAACAAGAAAAGGTGACACTTTGTTTTCACTGAAAGATGTAAAACCCATTCGAAGTTGTTCCAGGTCATCTTCCTGTGTGTCATAAAAAATTGCACAACCATCACAAAATACAAGTGTCCCAAAAGATACACAGGGACATTATTGAATGGCAAGTAATTTGCAACAGTAAATGAGAAGAAATAATGCAACTTGAGCGGAATAAATTTGGAAATACCACTGAAATTGTCTCGTTACAATTCAAAAAGGGGCCTTCCATTTCGATAAACATCTGAACAACACGCGACTATCATGCTACGTACCGTTAAGAATGGATAAACAATGGCAAGAAACGCAGTAAAATCTTGCATCTGCACCCAAATAAATGAGCTGATGAATTCGTTCATCAACAGCAAATAACGAAAAACAGCAGCATCAACTGTTCCATCCAAGCAAGCAGCAAAAAGATGAACTTGCTAAAAAAACATAAAACTTTGCAAATCAAACAGCTATCTTCGATTGAGCAGCTTATTATCAATTATTCACGGTGCCATTCAAAAATAAAGAGCCCCCTAGGGGTGGGTGATCATAGTCATTTTTGCTACGAAATGTTACTAAAATGTAGTGGGTGGGTGAGACATCATTTTTGTTACGTAACAGAGCAAATTTTCTTGAACATAGTGATTCCCTTCAAGTTGCGCAAAACATTCAAGAAGGAAGACGTCTTTTGCCTATACTTGAGCAACCACACCTCTTTCTTCTTACAAGAGAACGGCTGATAAAAAGCCCAGAACTCCTCTTCTCTGGCCAAAAAATGAACGTGGAGAAATCCACTACGATATTTTTGGAATTTCCCAGAGTTTTTCTCATAACTTTTGCAATGGTTAAGGGGGTTTTGGGGGGATTAATATGATACGCAATGAGTAGGTGGGGGTGGTACTGAATTTGCTAAATCGTTAAAAGGGGTGGGTGGGAAGTGGAAAATGGCTGAATTAAGCGATACCTATTTTTTAATGGCTTCTAATGTTATTTATGATATCCATGGCTATAAAACCGAATATATATATATATATATATATATATATATATATATATATATATATATATATATATATATATATATATATATATATATATATATATATATATATATATATATATATATATATATATATATATATATATATATGTATATATATACATTTATATATTATTCGATTGATAGTGTTGTGATGTTATATGTTCTAACGGTAAATCTTAATCTATTCAACTGATGATGGTTTGATGAACAGGCCGAAACATGTCTTGCAAATTGAAAAATATAGTCGTATTTCTTCGTGTACTATCTGACTTTATTGCATTGAGAAATTTCGGAACAGAAATATATATATATATATATATATATATATATATATATATATATAT
>OLMO02000297.1:14958279-14972497 GCA_900291935.2 Cassiopea xamachana
ATATATATATATATATATATATATATATATATATATATATATCAATGCTTATGACTAATAGTTAAAAATAACCAATTTAATAGAAAGCAACAAAAATACTTTAAAAGGCAAAGCAAATGTTAGTATGTATTAATGGCACCATATTTGCAGAGGCACTGATCTCCACGGAGGACAGGATATCATGAAACANACCAAATGTACTGCGTCATCCAAAATATATCGGTCTTGAAGAAAATAGTAGAAAGAGTCCTAAAACAAGAAACACAACTCAAAGTTTGCGTGTGTCAGAATATATGGCATTGATATCAATTATCCCAAGCCATCTCATACTCATACAAGGCCTATAAACGATGAAATTTTTGGCATGAAATAACTGCAATAAAAGTAGTTGAATAAAGACACGACAAAAGCTAAGGATGAGTGAGAATAAACTATCTATCAAAGAATAATTCAATTCAGTCAAATAGAAAACCTATTAGGAAACACTTATTGTAAAACCTACAAGAATAGAGTGTAGGTCGTCTCCAGTTGCTTGATATTCATCCTGCCATAACACTAATGCATAGAACTGATCAATTATTGACAACAAGTATTCCTTCAAGTAAAATACAGAGATTGCATATCAAAAACTATGCAATGAAAATAAAGTATTGAAGAAAAAGATAATCGTTAAAACTTCAATTCTGAACTTCCACGAAAGAGAAGAAGGAAAAATCATAGTTCACATTTAGATCATTTTGGTTCTTGTAGTCACTAAAATGCTTCCCATAGGAGGATGATAGCTCAGATTTGTACTTCTCTGTTCAGATTGTTTAGGATTATAAAAAAGTCAAAAAATACGTGCTTAGCTAATGTGACACTCAAAACTTCATCATTGAAAGAATGAATTTACTTCTGAAAGTACTCTCTTCTGCTTTCTTTCNACTCTTAGCTTTGGATGCTAAGTCCTCCCACACAAACTTAAATCGAGGAAGCTGAAACAGCAAATCACTTCAATGAGGCATAGAGCGCAGGAAATTGAAAAAAATGATTAGAAAGCAAAGACATTTATAGCAAAGCCCTATTATTCTGCTGATACAAAACATGGAAATTGATCAATAATATTCAAAGAAAAGTCAATCTGCAAGCATCCTCCAAAAAAGTAGGCTTATGTGAACAACAGCCAATTGCAAAGTCCGTTCATGCTTTATTTAAAGTAGCGTATCTAAGAAGACATCTATCTGGAGGAGACCAAAATGCAATCAGTCAGACTTACAATGCTAATAAAATTAATAATACCATGGCTAATAACATTACTTTTCTAAAGCAAGTCATAAATTTCATACACTGAATGCTCTCAAAAGGTGAGCATTCACAAGGAGAAGGCATAAAGTGGCACAAACAAAAATTTCCATTTGTTTATTGTTATCGTTCTTTAATTATTTTCTTTTCATCATTTACTAATTATTTTCTATAGATTTTATGTGATCCTGTTTACATTTAAAACATGTTGATCTGATTTACGATAACAGCACTGAAGATGGATGGCCCAAGCTTGGAATGACACGTTTGTTTAATTAATGTGTTGGAATTAATTGGACTGTGTCAATAAGGTAGTGTCAAATAAGCGGAATTATCATCATAAGGGAAAATCGAGATGAAAATGTTGAGTTTATTTCTCGTCACCCTTATTTTCAAGTATCAATAGATTGTAAATGTATGAAAACACAAGCAAATCCTGCCTGCAGGGATCCATCGTCATTAATTAGGGTGCGAAACGTCTGAACTTGTCTTATGATTTAAAAATATCTTAGTGATAATATGGAAATGTCTTAATGAAAATATGGAAATGTCTTAATTGGAAAGGTCAATAATGGAACCAAGACACTTCTTCGCGTCATTTTTATTCTGCAATTCATTACAAAATTACCCTTCCCGCAAAGCGAATCTGTTTAATCCTAGGATATTTTTAGCTACTTTTTGCTTTAATAACTCTTGCATAGAACCTTTTATCACAGCCAGCAGCTACAAAAAGAAAAATCAGCTCAGCCTTACCAGATCATTCTTTGTTGAATAAATCTTTTTGCTCTCACTTTTATTTCTACTATAGAAAAGGTAAATATGTTAATACTGACGAAGTATTTATGACTGTTTCTTTTAAATTCCCAAGAGAAACTCTACTTAAATACGACAATGAAATATGGATGACGGTGACGTAATACTGCACACACGAAAGAAATATACAGTTTCAAAGCTCTCTTTAATTTCAATGATGCACAGCTGTATTACACCAGCCAATCATTGGCTGGATATTTGATCATGTTAAGTCAACCTATGAAACTAGAAAGACGTCATCATATACTGGAGAATATACAAAGCTCATGAACTGGGGACTAATTTTCAAAGCTCCAAATATTCTGGACAATTGGCTAAAAATATTACAACTTACAGAGATACTTGCAAAGCAGGTCAGAGAACTGAATATGGCAGAGCATGACAGCAAATGAAGTGAAGTGTTGAGTTTAGAAAAGCCAAACCTTTTTCTCTTCTTAGTTGACTTAATTTTTGGGCGTACCACTTTTATATGAGTACAATGCTTTGGAAGTGAGAAGATCCTCTCCCGTTCAGTAACCAAATGAGGGCAAATTAAAGTCTGCACAAAGAAAAGAGACATAATCAAACAATAATGATAAAATTAATTACAAGAGTGCTATTTAAATAAGAGCAATAAAAACAGCAAAAAATGAAGTTCACAATGTTTATAAAAAAACATTAGGATGCAAAAATAAATAATATACACAAAAGCTAATATGAAATAAAAATATTCAGGAGATTTGGGGACCCTAAGGTTCAAAGAAAGGTGGAAATAAGAAGAAGTAAATATTATAAAAAGAAGTTCAATTTGCTGCAGCTCTTCTTAGCACAGGTTTTTGTACTTCTTGATACTTTTCTATTTACATGTAAACAGCCGAAAAATGATTCATTTCTAAGCATTAGAATATAACTTATTATTGACTCAACATGAAAATAAAACCATTGAAACAATAATTAATCGAAATACAAGAAAAGAGAAAGTAGAATATTTAAAAAAAATGAATAAGAATAGAACTCTTTCATAAGAAAAAATAGAAGTTTCTTGCATGCAACAGCTAAAAATAGTTTGAAAGCTATTGCACTTGAATGAAAGTAGCAAAATATGCTACGACAATGCTATCGAGGGTGAGCATGTTTACCTTTACTCCACAGCTTTCGCAAAAGGCAGCATCTGGAATTTCATAAAACGTCTTGCCCTCGTTACATGATGTATAGACCTTGAAAGAGCAGTCTTAAAATTAAATTTTACTTTTCACTGATATAAACAATAATTGCATAAAAAACTATTCTATACAAAATATTATAAACCTACGCTCAAAACGAAAATTAATTATTTATAAATTAATTTAGAAACGTATGTGTACTGAAAATTAATGCACAAAATCAATACATTCAAAATTTATCATTTTGTATGATTTATCGTTCCTTTGTCAAATGCGTATACATATGTGTTCTAATGATTCTTATTGCATTCTGTAAACAACTGACAATGGATAACGTAATATCCGAAACATGTTTTGCAAAACAAAAAGTCTAGTTGTATTTCTTCGATTTATCTCGAACTTGATTTCATTGAGAAGATTTGGAGAAATATCCAAAATTACGTTCAAAAAATTTCAGTACAAATTAATGCATTCATATTACCATTGACGCGTATTTATTTAAAATATTTTCATGCGGGACAAAGGGATCATCGGTGTTCCCAACCATTATCTCAACGAGGTCCAGTTCCTCTATTGACGGTACATCATTCATGTCTTTGTGAACTGAACCGTTCTTGCTTTTTCTTGCTTCTTTCTTGTTCGCATCATCTCGTTCCAGTCTTTCCAGCTCTACTTGGAGAAGATTTCGATGTTGCAACAACAACGTCAGCTAAAAATGCAGTCAGAAAAATACATTAGTAAATTACAGCATATATTTTATAAAGTGACTCTAATATTTATCTAATTAGTGCTATTTAGTACAAAGCATTCATATTTGCAAGGACAACCTTGATCATTTAACTCGATGAATTGGAAGATACAGGGCAGAGATAACAAACTGTCTTTCGTAAATAAAGAATTTACGTTTGAGATTTCAGAAACCTTTGAATGTACTGCTTACAAAGACTTTGGAAGAGACTCGTTTACGTAGTTTTCAAATGAAAATGAGACAAAAATGTTGGTAAAAGAGATATAGAATGCCTGCAATGAAATTAACTGATCCATTGTAATGGTGATCAAGGCATTCTATGTACAAAAATTGAATGTAGTTCATAGCAAGCATAATTTATTCATTATTAATGCCAGCATAATTCATGAAATATCACTTTGAGTTATCAGTAAAACAGGATTACCTGTTTGAATTTGATGAACTCAGTTAATTCGCTTTGATTCGTGCAAAGTAAAAATTCAAGCATAACAGTTAAGAGCTCAGAAACTCTTTTGATGAATTTAAGATGTCAACTCAGCAAGATGAAATATACAAAATTTCTTATCTATAAATTATGTAATAGTAACTTCTTAGTTCTCTGTGGAATATGCAATGCTATCTTTGCTTGGTTTCACCAAAATACGCATAAATACCTACAGCAAGAAATGCAGAAATTTGCTTGATTAACGAGTGATGGCTTGATTAATTGGATGTCATAAAGAAATAAACACCAACCTCTGCCTTAATATCCAGAATTGCTTCTGAGAATGCTCTTTGAGCTCTAGTCAACTAAAATGAAGACTTCTGTTAACAGCAAGATTTTATGGAGAATATTTTTCAGGTCGAGAGCAAATTTCATCCAGATGCTAAAAACATGAATTAATATGAAATACTAGCAAACCAATGATGACCAACATGCAATGACAAATATATATTAAGACATGTAAACCTATTAAACTCATCTTTCAAAAAAGGAAATTGCAAAAACTTAGAGAAGAAAATTCACTATACAACTTTTCATCTCACATTTAAGTAGCATTTGTTTTCAAGCCACCAAGATTTATATGGCTCAAGACAAATTTCGTTACATTTCCATTCAATGCATCACAATAGAAAGAATGAAATACCTACGCTCTGGCTTTCTCTCTCTAGTTCGCCCTCGCTTGTTATGCTGCCAAGCTCCATTAATGCAATAGAACTTTGAGAATCTTCAAAACGTTTTTTGCTGTTTTCAAGTACATTTTCGTATTCTGACAGAAGTAAGTTAATAAAGGCTTTAGTTTGTTCAACTAATTTGCAATTCGCAAACTATATAATACTACAATATTCTCAAATGTCATATTGATAGACAGAAAGAAAACTAGCATAGACAGCAAAATAACTGGAAATGCTCATAAATCTGATTATATCTTATAAAATATAGACACAGAAAAAGTTAATAAATTAAATAACTGTACTGGTGCACCTTCGATTGCACAGTTTCTGACAAACTGCAGCTGATTTTCCAACTTTTCCATTACCAACAAATCTTTCTGGATTTGTTCCTACAAATAAAATATCAGAATATTTGCAAATTTCCTAGGTCTATAACAATTCATTCATTGTTACTTCTTAAGCAAAATACACCTACAAGCATTCAAATACCACTACGTTAGTAACAATAAACTACTTACAATGCGAGGGCTTGTATACTCCTTCCTCTCTAAATCTAAATTGGATTCTGAAAACTCCGTTGGTTGATAGGATATGTATGGATTCTCAAATGCTGCCATGAAATAAAGAAGAATCAAGAAGGCAATATCAACAAATTAAACATCACATATGATCAATGCAAGTAATCCAATGTGGGTCTGAGAAATTTTGAAACTTGGTAGTTTATATTGAGTGAAATTGTATTACCCTCTTTCAGCTCATCATAGCTTTCTTTGTATATTCTTAGAGCCTTTGAATCTGCTTGACAAGTTTTTAATTCAATCTAAAATCAAAGGGAATCATTGGAATCATTTAATTGGCTTACATCCTTATGATTCGCCTGATATTCAAGTTAGTAATTGGTTGGGAAGGACATGATGAGCACTTCAAACAAGCCTTCTCAAAACTACTGAGTTGTTAGTGTATGTGCCAATGCCTGACATACTAGTCCTGGTGGGACAGCTCGCTTTATGAACCTCAGGAAGTCCATACAAAATAATAGGTTTAGTACTTTAAAGGGAAAGTTCACGATAGACCAATTCGAATATAGATTGGTTTTTTAAATGTCTATTCCTAAGAAAACGAATATTGTGCTAATATTTAACATTTAAACACTTCTTGGAAAACGCAGCTGGATTATAAATTTCAAAAGTAGAGCCACGACGAAAAACATAACTGAGAGTTCTTTTCTTTCCATTTAATGCGACATTTCCAAAGTTCAAGATGAAATGCCACTTTTTAAGATATAACCATAATCACGTGATTCCCTTTAATCTCCCTTGATTTCCCACTTGTTTTTCCCACTTCTTTTCCCGTTCTGTTTACATAAACCCCTGTTGCCTATCTATTTAACAGCTGATGATGAGGCACACTGTTTCGATATGTCCTGTAGTTTCTTGGTGAAGTCTTTTTGGCTATGTCTTCAACGACTATGTCTTAAAACGGTATGTCATTTTCAACGGTTATGTCTTAAAATTCAATGGTCGTGTCTGTAAAATTGGCATTTCATCTTGAACTCTGGAAATTTCGCTTTAAATAGAAAGAAAATAACTTTCAGTTATGTTTTTCATCGTGGATCTTCTATTGAAATATTCAACAAATACGAATAGCAGAGTAAATTCATGAAAACTTGTAGATTATGTGTCATCTTTCCTGGCTAACTACCAGAAATCTTCAATTTCCAAGCTTTGACTCAACTACAACACTTCTAGATATAGGATATGCAGACATGCCTCTCAAGTTTATCATTGTCTATTTAGCATAATTTAAGTCTATGTTTCTGCTGCATTCACTCTGATTATGAAACATGGTATTTGTATGTCAATAATCATGGCCTATTCTAACATCAACACCTTTTTAAGCTTGCTTGTTCTTCTATCCAAAAGAAGCACTTAGCATTTTCAATCAACTTAAACCTCTTTCAAAATACAGACTATCATTAAAATTTATGGTCTTTTATTTTGAGTTGATTAACAAGAATCATTTCACACCAGTCATTCTGGGTTATAAAAGATCACTGCCAACAAAGTCATCAAAACAAAAGTATACAATCACTTTCTCCTGAAACAAGTCTTTCCTGCAAAGATTATGCATATTCTTAGAACACACCCCTCAAATAGCATACCAACACACTCCTCCTTTCATCCCCCTCCCCCTTCCATACTTTAGAGAAATTTCTTGAAATTTGTATGCTTTATAAATAAGCAGCTAATGGCTGGTAGAAAACATGCAAACTTATCAATAAAATATCTAAAATATCAAATAATTGGAAGTATAGGTACCTTGACATAGTTTACTTTTTCTTTGTAATCATTTTCCATGTCAGCATATTCCTGCTCTTGCTTCTCAAGAGAGTGTTGAAGCCTGAAATTCACACACTCTTCAAATAAATCTATTTGATAGTGGAACTGATGTCTGGTGTTTCAATACTTAAGCATTTACTTGATTACTTCTAATTTTAAAATAACTCAAAAAAGTTTTAAATGCAATCATGTCAAGGCATTTTTGCTGGAAGGAGTACCCATAAGTCTAAAATCCCATGACAAAAAATAGCTGAGGGAAACATGAATCAAAACTTATAACTATGTCAAGCTTGCTATGTCATGACAAATTAATGAGATGATGTCCAACTCCACATTCCCAGCTCATAAACTGATCCCTTGAAATATGCCCTATACTAAACAGTCAAACACAAAACCAAATATATAGACTTCAAGGCATTGGAATATTTAAGGATGAGAAAACTGTGCAGAAATACAAACTTGCTAATTGTCTCCTTTCTTTTGTTTAAAGATGATTCATATTCCTTAATTTGCTCTCTCAGCTCATCATTTGCTATCCTTCATATTGCAAAGAGAGCACAAAAAATTAATGGAAAGGTACAAATAAGTAACCAGTGGTAGCATACATGGATTTGGAAAAGCTCTCTATAGCTGGGCAAGTTACAAATGGCTTATCCTAATATATGTAAATGCTAAAATGATGATATAGTAATGTGTTATCTAAAAAGCAACCAGCCCTGGCTCCAACCAGGCTTTACTTTCATAACTGCACATGTAGTAAGCTGATCAAAATGTAATAATTAGCATTTTCATCAAAATCAAGTCCCTTCACCATGGCCAAGAAGGAAGTGGACAAACTGCTCTTGGCAACAAGTACTCCCAAAAATAGATTTACAAAATTGACTGCTTTAAATTGTGACCTAAGTTGCAATAGTAACTGTCAGTTTCCTTTCAACTCAAGTTAAGAGAAAGTTAAGAATCCAACAAAACTTTAATTCAGAAACATGATAGAACTTTGAAGGCAAAATTAAGCGAGGTCAGGCCTGGACTTCTTTCTAGATACTATAAATGGGCCAAAGTAGCAAGAAGATCAGGAAAAAGTGTTATGAAAATTGATTCAATTGGATGAAAATGATTGGTAAGACAAATTACTTTAACTTGGAGATATCAGCGTCTCTTTGATCAATGGTCTTGATGAAGTCCTGATTCCTAAATAAAGACAAATTCCCTTTATGGTAGCTCATAGAACAAGCAAACAATAGTTCAAAAATCCACATGAACAAAAGATTATTTAACACACTTACTATTGTCATCATATCCACTACGAAAATGATAAAAGCTTATGCTATTGCCAAGGGTTATGATAACAGTGAAAATATTTAGAAGATGTTGAATTTACTCACCAATCATACCTTATATTAAATCATTTTAGGAAGCATACATATAGCTCTTGCATAGCCACATCAAAGTTTGGGAGTAACCCCTAGTTAAGCTTCCTTCTGAATCCTTTCAAAAATAAAATTTTAAAAGAACTTTGTATGAACTTGTGTGCTATACACACACACACACACACACACACACACACACACACACACACACACACACACACACATATATATATATATATCTGTCTGTGTTCAATAGTGGAAAAATAGTAGTAATATATACAAGACAAAATAAAGTCACATCACCTCTCTTCAAGTTCATGAATTTGTGCATATAATGTATCTGCCTTTTCATCCCTATGGAGATCACAATGTAAATTATGTTCTACAAATTCTACATTTTGAAATCTGAGCATCAGGCAAGCCCCCTACCAAAACCTTGCTTGCAGCCAATAAGAAATGGCATCACTGGTAAATATAATGTAGATGCCTCGAATGGATGACAAAGGTCATATCTCAAAATGTTCAACTCATTAGGAGCATACAAAACTTCTTTCAATCAATATTCAAAGCTGATCAAGAGGGCACCCACTGTGGTTTTCTATATTATCATTCTGAATACATAACTCTAATACTATGAAAAATGTATGAACAGCAGCTTAATTCTGTGGATAAATTGTGAAAAATACATTAAATAGTTAATGGCTGCATGTAAATTTTGATAATGAGCTCTTGCATTACTAGTAAGCAAAAATGAACCTTTTTTCATTTAGTCTTTTCACAAGCTTGAAGTAGGGAATCCTAGCAACAGACTCTAACCCTCCAGTTCCTTGACTTGATGTATAATTATTGCTGTACACTCCATCTAAAAAAGCAGCAAAATTTATCACAATACTAGTCCTGGAGCAATGAAATCAAAATATTAACAATGGAAGTTTAGTCATAAGCTATAATACATACATATCCAAATACTCTTGAGTACCAAATAATCACCCCCCCTATAATTATTAGTTTTTGGAGTTTTTCCCAACCACCCACCCTTACTCCAACCCCTACATTATTAACTTTGAGGACTTCCTTCTAGATATAGAGTTTCTTCTGAGGTTCATTCACTCAAATAACATTATTTGTTATTCTCTCGTGCAGACTTCTTCTTACTGTATGAAAGAAAATGTGAAAGTAGCTCATCAAAATATACATATAGCTTTTAATTTTTCCAACACTCCATTTATTCCAACCTCATTGATTATTAATTTTCAGGAAAGTTTCTAGCCCCCCAATTATTCTTACCAACCAACTATTTGGTACTCTAGAGTGCACACAATTGGTTGAGTGATTCACAATTACTAAATATACCCTTATACTTACTAAACAAATCATCTCTGATTGCCTTGATGACCTTTTGGAATATTCCCAGCTTAGGAATTATTTCATCTGCAATAAAATAGCCTCAATTAAATGCAACCAAAGAGTAAGATCTCAGAAATTTAGGGAAACCAAACATGAGAATAGGTCTTTAATCACTTTTTCTTAAGCATATTTGCAATACTAATGACACATATAAAAACCTACCAAATGTTTTGAAGCAAATATCTATTCTCTTATCATCAATTGCATCTTGGGTACTTTTTCCATCATCTGCTTCCAATAATGCCAGCTGGTATTCATTTACTGAAATTTATATGTAAAGGTTGAATGTATGGCAAAGTAAAAAGTCAGAGGTGCTGCAGCTTTTTGGCTACCTATTTCTATACACAGACATTGGAGAAGGGGTGGCAGTGAGGGCTGCAGCCCCCTCAGTTGGAAAGAAATAAGAAATCTGTCTCATTTGGGCAACTCTTCTGAAAGAACAACAGTAATTCTGGGCAACAGTTCTGACTGCTCTCCAGATCTCTTTGATCTTGCAGCCCCCCCCCCTCACCTAAATCTTAAATCCTCTATGCCTATGTATCTATACTATACATTTCTCAGCCTGTCAATGGGCAATGGTCAATAGTCCACTAGCAAATGAAGTGATTGAATAAGGAATTGCTCTTGTCTGTTTATGCCTATCAGTTGGGAGTTCTGAAATACATGACATGTTTCTCTAAAGAATAGGAGAGCTAACATTTCATGTTTGACTTTGATTGTAACCATGGATACAAATCATTTTCCTTGACTAGCATGTTCAAAAGTTTCATATTAATCAATAAAGATTTCCATATGAAGAAGAACAATAAGGAAGGGATGTGTAAGATCCATTTTCAAAAGAGTAGATAAGTGTTTTGGTTACAAAAACTTTTTCAACACTCTCTACACCAGATTAGAATGGCTAACCCCCAAAAAGTGGGAATTGTATACCACTTGATAGCTTCTGATGTGCTCCTTAATGTGGTACCTTGTTTTACCCCCATATGGGTTAGTATTGGTGTCATTCAACAAGTACATCACACAAAGTTTGACCCCTCCTCAGGCCCATAGCCAAGGGGGCCTGGGGAAAAGGCTGCCAGAAGTTTCAAAGTGCAGCGTTGTACCCCTTGTGAAAATTCTATAGCAAGTATACTTAGATTTTTTTCTTTTTCTGCATTTTTATCTCTCTAGTAGATTAAAACTGCATGAATCCCCATACAAAGTCTTCAAACTTCAACTAAAACAGCAGGACCACTTTCCTTCTCTGCATAGAGACCAATGCAAAAGCATAACCTACATCTCAATTGAAGAGGGGCATTTTCTGACATTCCAGAGTACATGAGCTTACAAAATTGTAGACCCCCATTCATTCTCATATCAGCAGCTTTCCTATTCCACTTTGCCTTGTACTGAACCCCATCAGATCTATTCCTTCTACCTATTTCTCTTCATTTTGACAGAAGTCTTTTTGTTGCTTAGTATATGTCAATTCTTTATCACCTTTGATAACTGAGTTTACAGCTCTGGCTTTCGAACTTATGAAAGACAAATTACTATAGGCTATCTAATATGCCAAATTGCTCCTTCAAAATAACAACTATTGACAACTATTGATAATTACATCCGCAGGCTCAAGGCCTCTATTGGATGCTCCTACGTATATAGTTGTACTATTGCACTACATGCACAGGTGCCTGAAGCTGCACAAGCCCGTGGCAGCAAGCTAACCTCAAAATAAAATAGAGAACTGAGTAGAGATGGTACCTAGAAAAGGCACAAACATCTTATTTACTCGAACGTTTATGCTAAAGCTGAAATTGCAGTTTATCATTGACTTACCTGTGTTCATAAATCACTTACCAACAGGGATGATTTCTAAAAATCTTATTAAGGGGGCTCCAGACCCCATAAAATGGGTATGGCTTAGTTGCAACCATGTTCTTATTTTTAAAGATGGAGATATAATAATTTAGTCAATTAAAATACAGCATAACCAACAATGAGAAAGATCACTTTGAAAAGCAAAATCAATACAAAACTTGTTGGGGGCTCAGCCTCAAAATAAACCTTTAATTTCAACAAAGAGGGCTCATCTCCCCCCTACAAATCTCCCTGCTTACCAAATGAATAAGGAAGCGGCGTTTTACTAATTTGACTCTCCATTTGCCTTTGAAAAACTGTTAGCCTTTGATTCTGTCTCGTTTCCAAGTTACAAGGTCATACAGTTTCCATAGAAACTGTAATCCTGTAAACCAGAGTTTCCCAAAGTGGGTTCCGCGGAACCTAGGGGTTCCACAACAGACTGTCTGGGGTTCCGCGAAAAACTTTAGGAAAAAACATTAAAATGCATGTTTATACCTAAATCACTCATTATGATCTACTGTGCACAACTTATTTTCCCTACTGTCTGATTGGTCGACACGGGGAATCCATCATCCGATGACGCTCAGCGACCTCCATAGATCATTACATCTTGTGCGTGCTTAACAGTTCTACGTTTCTTGTTGAGGTTTATTTAAAGTCTTTGCCGCAGTTTGATTCACTGCCACCGTGTGCAAACCGAATACGCGCGCAACGACAACTTCGATCGATGCAAGTGTGCCAATGAGAGGACTGTGGGCGAGAGAAGAATAAAGTTGCGCACGCGTGTACATACCACCTACCTACATTTTCTGCGAGACTCGTTAGCGCAACATTCGTGTGTTTACATTCGGGTGATTTTCAGTTTTAAAATTCCATAACCCCAATTATCATGGATCGTTGGCTGAAAGAGGGCTTTTTACACGATAAGGCTTGCTCATCGCAAGAAAGTGAGACAACTGAGTCACGTGATGTGAATCAACAACAAGAAGCTATGACAAAAAATGCAGTAGAAGGTGTACAATTGGAAGCTCCTGAACCAAGCAATTTGAATGTGACAACCGGAAAGAAACGGAAGTATATTGAAAGCTATCTCGCTTATGGATGTATTCAATTTGGTAATAATTGGAGCCAAAAGCAGAATGTATTGTGTGCCACAAAATATTGTCAATTAAGTGTCTAGCACCTGCGAAACTCTCGAGACATTTGACAACTGTGCATCCCGAGTACGAAGGAAAAGATATAAATTTCTTTCAAAGGAAGTTGGATACGCTCAACAGTAGCCAGGCGGTAATGGCAAAGATAATGAAAGGAAACACTGAAAATGCAGCAGAAGCGTCATTCCAGGTAAGCTATCGCATAGCTCAGACAGGGAAAGCTCACACAATAGCTGACACTTTAATAAAGCCGTGTGCCAGGGAGATGGTGCGATGTATGCTGGATGATGAAAGTGCGAAAAAATTGATGTAATTCCTTTGTCAAACAATACTGTGCAACGACGCATTCAAGCAATTGCCGACAGTATTGAGGAAGAATTGATCTCACGTTTACGCTCCTGTGACGCCTTTTCACTACAACTCGATGATTCCACAGATGTAGTGGGTTTATCTATTTTGCTGGTGTTTGTGCGTTATATACTTAATGCAACAGTTGAAGAAGATTTACTTCTATGTAAATCATTGGAGAGTCATGCTAGCGGAGAAGATATTTTTAACTTGCTTGACGAGTACATCAAGATGCACAACATTTCTTGGCATAAATGTACTGATGTTTGCACCGATGGTGCTAAGGCCATGGTCGGAAAATTCTCTGGAGCAGTGACACGAATAAAGAGTGTTGCACCGGGATGTACTAGTAGTCACTGTATTCTTCACAGACAGGCACTTGTAGCTAGAAATATCCCTCTCCCCTTAAAGCTAATTTTGGATGATGCGGTGAAAATTGTTAACTTTGTTAAAACGCGACCTCTACAATCACAATTGTTCAAAATCTTGTGAATGAAATGGGCAGTCACCATACAGCTTTACTGTTGCACACTGATGTAAGATGGCTGTCACGCGGCAAAGTCGTTCTTCGATTATTTGAATTGCGAAAGGAGCTATCTGTTTTCCTCAACACACAGAAGTT
>OLMO02000297.1:15008604-15050116 GCA_900291935.2 Cassiopea xamachana
ATAAATGCAAGCAAGTAATGAAAGCAAGTGTTTCTATGTTTAAATTTGAGTGTCATCTTCCACGTATTTCCCTATCGGTTGCTTAGTAGTTTCGAAATTTTAGAGTCCGTTTACATGAAGAGTGAAATTAAATTGAATGTAATGGAGTATTCATACTGCCATAGATTTTTCCGTTTACATGATATTTAATTTTGCAGTAAACTCGTGACATTTTATCTTGTGGGTGACCACAGCATTTCCGCCCACGTCTTCAAAAGTCTATTCTAAAATCAAAATGGCCGCACAAACATAGGTATATGACTTCCCTTCTTACAACATCCCAACCAATCCTAAACAATAACTTTTCTCTAAAATATGACACAATAGCAGTTTCTGACCAAATGGCCCAAAAATCATAATTTTGGCCTTGAGCCCTTAAGGAAAATTTTATCCTTTTTCTCTTTCACCATCGTATAGAGCTTGACATTCTGCTCTTAACAAGCCCTCAACATGCCACAGGTAGTGATTTTTACCAGAGTTATGGACTT
Source organism: Cassiopea xamachana (assembly GCA_900291935.2). Classification (NCBI taxonomy): domain Eukaryota; kingdom Metazoa; phylum Cnidaria; class Scyphozoa; order Rhizostomeae; family Cassiopeidae; genus Cassiopea; species Cassiopea xamachana. The sequence continues at coordinate 15,009,132 of OLMO02000297.1, forward strand.
TTTTCCATAATAATAGGTCTTAATAGGATATCCTTACACGTCTTTCAAAATAGGAGATCCTTCCATTTCTGTATAAACCTCTGATCTTTCTCTTCCAACGTCTTCAAGCAAAGTACCAGCATACTCTTCCAATCAGGAAAGAATTTCTTCTTTTCGAATTATTATAGTTCTTGTTTTTGATTTCAAACTCCCACCTGATGAGCAATACATTTTTTTCCTTGCTAGTTTTTTTACTTTTCTGTGTGCTGCTGGTGAGTTTCTATAGATTTCTTTCTCTATTTCATCACATTGCATGTTCCACAATTCCACTTTTCTCTCTCTACATTTCTCCTTTATTGCAGTATCTAGTTCTTTACATTCAGATGCATCTTTTCCTTTTACCTTTCTTCCCTCCTCCATCACATCAAGAATAGATTTGGTCACTCATTATTGTTTCTTTTCAGCTTTGATCTTGGTTATCGTTTCTTCTGCACTCATCTTGTGCTCAAGACTTCCTCAAAAGCTCTCCATTCTTCTTCGATATCTTCTGTTTCAAATACTTGTAATTTCTCAAACCTATTAGATACTTTCAATTAACATTGTCTTACATTAAGCTTTCGATAAGAAAATTTGAAGTCAAATAAGCACCAGCTCCTAAAAATATAGAAATGTCTGAGTAGTGGAAGAGCTTGCATGGGAGAAAACTATTACAGATTTTAGAGGACCGATTACGGTACACAAACTTTTAATAAAAAACTAACAACTTACATTCACAGTGATAGTGAGCAAAAATGAATGACGTATGACACAGCGGAATTACTTGGTAAAAAACTTGAACTTGAAGGAAAATATACCTTCATATCTTTAATAAACAGTTTTATAGTAGACGGAGGAAGATAATAAGATAATAGTTTAATATAGGTTGAGATAACAGCTAAATAGTAAATGCATGAGTATTCTTTCACTAAAAGTACTTCAGTTCTCAATTCCTTCGGGCCGTCTATTCCTTTATTGTTCTTTTAATCCATTTCACATATTTGCTTACTTTTGCATAAACACCATAAAGATTAGCTCTAGCACATCCTCTGCCAAAGCTAACAACTCCTGTCAGCCGAAACTGTCCTTTTTTCTGGCAAACAAATGGTCCACCACTATCCCCCTGAAACATATGACATTTGCAAAATAAATAACTTTCAACCTAAGCATAAATAATTATACATTTATGAGTTATTCAGAAATGTTCTACTCGTATGAAAAATCTTCTTATTTCCTATGCATCAAGAAGGTGCTTCTCATATTATGAAATATTAGTCGAATGCGTTCAGTGAGACAGATTCTTCCTATTTCTATACTTTTCTTTATACAAGCTCTTTTCACCATTTTGGTGATGCTTAGATCATTGAATCTAGTATAAACACTCAAAATACAGAGAGTTGCATGATGTAAATGGTGTCAAATATTTACATGTACCTGGCACGCATCAATTCCACCTTTCTTGAATCCTGCGCATATCATATTTTCTGTTATTTGTGAGAGAAATCCAAAAGCATCGCTGCATGTTTTTCGCGATACAATTGGAAGCTGAAATCAGAATTCAAAGTAACTTCAAATATAGACAGTTTTTGAGGATACCTAGTACTTCATGTAACTCATCCTTTGCCTATTGTTGCAATGCATTATTGCTGCATTAGTTAGTTATCAGGAATGGCGAATCTTTTCTAAAGGACTAAGTATAATATACTCTCAGTTACATATTGCAACTTTGTTCATTTTATTCTAGAAAATAAGAACTCTAAAAACGCGATTCTAATGCTGCGGTTTCTAACTTTATATATACCATCCCATGAATTACATGATTGTATGGTTTTAGAGACGTGTAAATGCTACTATTTCATAGCACATCTCTATAAATTGTTAAATCAAGCAATTGCTATTACTGACCTTTGCTTCCTGAAGTACTTTTGCTTGTTGACCACCTTCTTGGGTTCTTCCCCACCCTGTCACATAGCAAGAATCTCCAACAGTTTCATCTTGATCTTCGTCTGGTAAACACACCGGTTTAATAAAAGTGCTATACTTCACGGGTTTTTCCAGTTTCACAAGAGTAATATCTGCGTCATATGATCCCAATTTGTAGTCTTCGTGACGAACTATTTTTGAAACTTTAACTACTTTCTCAGTACCTGTTGAAAAAGAGATCATGATTCTCAATCTCATGGAATTGCTTCTCTACGACACACCATTAGTCCATCTTCACAGAAGACTTGTGTTTATAATCAAAAAGGTATCCTTTCAAGTATGATTCTTTTCGTTTTCATTTCATTTCATCTTACACTCATTACTTATAATTGGCTAATAGGGATAATATAAAACCCCAAATAGGACCCAAGGAAAGTTTTCCAATGCCACGCGCTCTATAGTTTTGGAAAATACTCTTTTGTACTATAGGAAGAAAGAAATTTCACCCTCGATATTGTTCTGGGAAGGAAAATTGATCCTCTTGCCAAGCTTCTTAGAATTGTGAAGATGGAGAACAAAAATCAGCATTCTAAAAGTCAAGATACAAAGTACTTGAGAACCTTTACAAGGAAATGTTCCCTGGAAGAGACCCAAAATTCCTTGATCCCTTTTCATTTTTGTCATGTTCTTTTGTTCCCTTGGTAGATTTTGCATGTTCTCCTGTTTCCTAAAACCCCCAAAATGGGCCTCACATAGTATAGGTGTCGTACATACATTCAAAAGCAGATAAGTACCATGTTCTGAACAATATAACTACAGGCGTGAGATAAATGCTGGTGGGCCTAGACCGTTATTCAGTGACTGCTTTGAAAATTGCACAAGGAGTTGAAGTTGCAACATGGAATGTTTGCACCCTATACCAATCCGAAAAACTTGAAAATCTTAAAATTTAAGCTATGAAATACAATATAAATAATTTGGGAGCCAGCGAGATAAATGGAAGGAGTAGAAAAGTTCGTAAATGGTAATCATACATTTTGATATGCTCAGGTGGAGGTACATGAACTAGGAGTTGGCATGCTGATAGACCACGCAACAGCAAGTGTATGATGGGGGTATTGGACGCTCTCAGATGGTGTCATGCTAGTGAAATTCAGGGGCAAACAGTTTGACATATTTACAATCCAAGTACATGCACCAACGACAGAAGCAGATTTTGATGAAATGGACAGTTTCTACTGGGGCGTAGATAAGGGGGATTTTGGAGGGGTTACAGCCGCCTCAATTTGCCGACAAAGAAGGCTTTCCTCGCGTTCCAACGTCGACGAGTACTAATGGTGTACTGCAAATTTGCCGCCAACCCGGATGTTTGGGGGATACGGTATCACTCGCACCCTTCCCTTTGGCTACGCTCTAAGTTTCTATGAAAGAGCAGAAGCAGCTATATCACAATGTAAGTCACAAGACGTCATAGGAGAACTGAATCCGAAAGTAGATGAATGCAAAGTGGCTGATATTGTTGGTCCACATGGTTTAGGTGCTGATTGTGGAGGTATACTAGTTGATTGGTGTAAAGAGAATGAGATGGTGATAGCAAATACTATAGTTTGTCAATCACAATCGAAGGAAACAACTATACATGGATCAGTCCAAATTTAAACAACCATGATCAAATTGATTACGTCATGATCAATAGACGAGTTCGTAATGCAGTGAAAACAAAGTAATAGTTACCCAGGAGCAGATATCACTAGCAACCAGAATTTGGTAATGGTTAAAATTTAAATTGATTCCGTAAACTAAAAGTAGCTAAACGTCAAAATGTCATTCATCTTAGAAAACTACATGAAGATCTTAATGCAGGAAAATGTTAATTGAAAGTATCTAATAGGTTTGAGAAATTACAAGTATTTGAAACAGAACATATCGAAGAAGAATGGAGAGCTTTTGAGAAAGTTTGAGCACAAGATGAGTGCAGAAGAAACAATAACCAAGATCAAAGTTGGAAGGAAACAATAATGAGTGACCAAATCTATTCTTGATATGATGGAGGAGGGAAGGAAGGTAAAAGGAAAAGATGCATCACAATGTAAAGAACTAGATACTGCAATAAAGGAGAAATGTAGAGAGGAGGAGCAAAGGAGAAATGAAGCAAAAGATATCACATAGGTGTAAGTTCTTGATGGGCTTACTTATCAGCTGTCAAAGTCATGCAAATATCAGGGGCAAGACTACATTTTTAATCAATTTTTCTATCTCTGACAAATTCAGGCAAATGTTTATAATATAATCCAAGACTAATGGATATTCTGATCTTATAAAAGTTAAACCACGAGATTGAAAAGTTCTGAACTAATCTTTTTTTGGACCTAAAGAAGGTTTCCTTGGAATGACGCTATCATTATGAAGTCCTATCGCTTGAATATTTATCATTATAGATAATGATAATGTTGGCTAAAAAGGTTAATAATTTCTTCATAGTATAAAACTTATATATATATATATATATATATATTTATATATACATAAATATATGTATATATATATATATATATTTATATTTATATATGTAGTAGAAAATTGTAGATTTCATATGTTACGAGATCTCTAGAGATACGTTATTATTGTTCAAAATCAGTTTATTTTTCTGAAAACATTGCCAATTGTTTCGTCAAACACTTACGATATGGACGTACATAGTAATGCTCAACTCCATTAAGCCATAAAATCCGTAAAAATTGAGCTTTTGATCTGATTCCTTTTTGTTGCTCTAGTTAGGCTTTCTACTTTCATCATAACACCAATTAATAGTTACTTAACTTAGCTCAATAATGCCTACTACAACTTAACTACACACTGCAATTAAGGAGAAATGTAGAGAGAGAAAAGTGGAGTTGTGGAACATGCAATGTGATGAAATAGAGAAAGAAATCTATAGACATCCACCAGCAGCACACAGAAAAGTAAAAAAACTAGCAAGGAAAAAAATGTATTGCTCATCAGGTGGGAGTTTGAAATCAAAAACAAGAACAATAATAATTCGAAAAGAAGAAATTCCTTCTTGATTGGAAGAGTATGCTGGTACTTTGCTTGAAGACGTTGGAAGAGAAAGATCAGAGGTTTATACAGAAATGGAAGGATCTCCTATTTTGAAAGACGTGTAAGGATATTCTATTAAGACCTATTATTAGTATCTTCAAGCAAAGAATTAAGATCTCCTATTTTGAAAGAAATGCAAGCACAGTGTGCCTAGATGGGCAAATAATGGAACAGTCCATATCTCTGGTAAAAATCACTACCTGAGGCATGTTGAAGGCTTGTTGGAAGCAGAATGTCAAGCTCTATACGATGGTGAAAGAGAAAAGATGATAAAATTTGCGTTTAGGGGTCAAGGCCAAAATTATCATTTTTGGGGCATTTGGTCAGAAACTGCTATTGTGTCATATTTTAGAGAAAAGTGATTGTTTAGGATTGGTTGGGATGTTGTAAGAAGGGAAATCAGGCAGCACACATTGTAAGCTACATCAAACTATAAGTCTAATCGGCCTAATGAGTCGCAGTACAAATATAATGCTGAAAATCCTTATGAAAAGAATGAAAAGACCAATGCAAGAAGAAATTGTAGTGTACAATGGAGATTCACTGAAGGAAATGGAACTACCAATACGACTTTTGTAATGTAAAATGTAATGGATCAAAGAATTGAAGTTGGAAAAATCTATATTAATGTTTATTGATTAATCAAAAGCTTTTGATAAAGTCAGACATGATAAACTGTTTGATATACTGATAGACTTGACATTGATGGAAAGACTCTGCGACGATGAATAGTGAATTTATACTGGGAACAGGACGCTACCGCTTTAGTGGAAAATGAACTTACTGAATGGAACAAGGGGGGAAGTGTAAAGCAAGGCTCGCTCATGGATTCCATCTTCAGAAAGTTACAGCAGGCCTAAGTGAACCGCTCAAGTCGACCCCTCAAGTTTTTGCTGCCGATCGCCTTGTTCGCACCAAAACTATGATTGCACATGTTTGCAGAAGTTACATGAGTTGATGGCCTAGAATGGACGCTGTTCAATCTGCAAAAGCTTACATTAGCAGGCCTAGGAAACTCTTCAGTTGTTGTTACCACTTGTTGCAATAATCACCCGGAAATAGAAAATTTTAAAATAAATATTTAAAAAAACTGGTCCTAGCCTCTCGACCAAACTTTCTGAAGACACACTTCATGATAAGGTCACGATGAAGGCACAGTCAAATTATCAGTGGTGTATTGCCCAAGATGAGTTTAGCAGCCTTAGATATAGCAAGTACTAACATGGAAGTTTTTTTGTTGTCAATACGGTTAATTGGCAATTTTTTCCATATTTCCATCGATACACTGACTTTTAGAGAGCAAAATCATTCCTATTTCTAACCATTGTAGTACAACAGACCCTACTGCCTACGGTAATGAAATACTTTCAATTTTTCCGAATGTATATATTTCGTTGTTTTTTCATGAACCCAAAGTAGCCAATCTTTCGGCTCTTGCCAACGAAAATTTTCGCCTGGCCTCTCAATGACACTTTTAACTCTTAAAGACAACGTGTCATTCTTCACTTGCTTGGTGTCCAATGTTGTGGGTAGTATTGCCTGTACAAGATATTTTAGCTTTTATGAGAGGAACATTTAGACTTATTTTCCCCGCATCTAGCGACGAATTTGAGCGCTAATTGTCAAAGCTAGTAGCGAGTTTCAGCTCTATAAGGCCTACCGTGATTGGACCTGTAGAAAAACCACGGAGAAGTTAGGAATGATAACAAACAAAATTGCTTTAAGTAAAACGAAATTTAACAAAAAATGACCTTCTTGAATAAGTTCAAACATCACCATGTCAAGAAGACAGAGAATCTTGAAATGCTATCTATCCTTTTATATGGATGTGAAGCATGGAGCATCTCGTCTGCTATGCAACAGCTCGTAGAGGCAGCTGAAATTTGGTTCGTAAGAAGGAATGCTGAGGTTTTCAAGGACCGATAAAGTATCAAATGAGTGAGTATTGACAATCACCAACATGAAGTGTCTACTATAACAGAAAATCAAAAAGGAAAATGACATTTTAGGGGCATGCAATGAGAAGAGACAACATAAAAAATCTATCGCTGACAGGAAAAATGGAAAGAAAAAGAGCCAGAAGGAGACAGTGGATGACTTATCAAGATAATGTTAAGCATTGAACCAATACCACAAATGGAAGTGACCTCATTCGTGCTTGTCAAGACAGAGCAATATAGAAACGCATGATCGCCGACGTCCTTGCCCATGGCACATGAAGAAAGAAGAGATGAATACACACAAAAGTAGACAGAACCATGTTCCGAACGAGAACATACTTATGGTAATGAGATCATATTTAAAGCACCTTTTTCATGAAATTCCCATACAACTGATGGAGTCATGGTGGTCAATGATATGCATATTACAGTTTTCCCATGGACGTTATTGTTACTACGTCGCATTCTAAAGGATTATTAGGCCCCCAACTAAGGGGGTCCTGGATGTCTGTACCACTGTTCTTTCAGCAAATGAATAAGAGTCCTTTTTGTAGTCCGCTCTCTATTTCAAAAAGGGCGTTGCCCTAAGATGGAAAGGGCGTGATTCAAAAATTTTCCGGAGCTTTGGCCTTCCCTCCCGTGATAAAAATTAGCAAAAGAAGCATTGGTCTTCAGAATAATGATATCAGTAAAATTCCCATTGTATTTCCTCCACTAATAAATCTGAAAATGACTATTCGCAGGTTGTATCTTATTTTAAAAAGTTTTAATGTTCCCTGTCCTGTTTTCATGAATTGCCCACGAAAATTCCTAGTTGCGCACCCAAATACTAGCACGCATATGTGTACGATCTAATTTCTAGTTTGCGCTTTTATAGCAGACCTATTTGCCAAAATATGAGCTAGGCTTGGCTTAGAACAACTTGAGTTGATAAGCATTACTCCAGTGGCGGTTTTTCAACCAAAATCAGTGAGACAGAGGTGGTACATTTGCCGAGTACTTTGAAAGTAGTCCAGTATTTATCGAGCACGTGTGTTTTTCATAAGAAGAAAGCTTAGAAGAAAATTAAGGATCAGGCAAAAGGGTAGTTTTCTTATTAAAAAACGTGTATTTGGCCTTTCGGTTTAAAACTTTTGCTGAGAATTTGCCGACTCGATGGCAGCTGTGGGGTGCTTTGCCCTCTTGCTCACTTACAGCTACCGCCAAATAACTTGAGGCCTGGATCATCTTCATACGATTTCGGATTCATTCTCTGCAGCACAATAGGAAATTATTTCACATTATTAAATTATGACTTGTAATAAGTAGACAATGGGTAAAAGCTAACATACTTACAGAATTGCCGACTAAATATTTTTGAAATATGGCTATTTTTTAACAATAACAATAAAACAATCAAAACTTTTTCGCATAAAGAGGCAGGCATGATCTCATGTCATTTTGCGGTAGTTGTAACATCCGCTACTGATCAATCACGACACAATCTGAAGCTTCCTATTGTTGATTACCTTCCATTTAAGACATACAAGAACACTCCACTACATCAGCATACAAGATTTGACTGAATTAAACAGATGTAATTCTGAACAGTTATTGTCATCATATTAAGCATTTAAAATCAAAGCTGTTTCTGATAATCGACTCAAATTTGAATGAAATATTATTACCTTCCTTTTTAGATATGTCATGCTCTCCCAGTAGAATGACAATGTCGCCAGGTTTAACGGTATTTGTGCCAGCTCTTCCAAAGCAATGATTGGCTGTCACAACCCATTGTTTGTTTATCAGACTGCCACCACAGAAAGGAGTCGCGCTGGGATCGTATGATCGTGCTATGCCAACTTGCCACGGCCAGTCTCCAACAGCAGCGTCGGTTCCTCCCACAACACGAGCCTTGAATCTAAACCCACAAAGTGGTTCATTCACTCTTGTCGCTGATGTATCAGGGATATTCTCTTTCTTTCCCGTGCTACCATTCCCACCTGCGTGAGATACTTTTGAAAACTAGCTTAAATAAATTAAAAACAACCTGCATAGAACATTAATTTAAGTACAGCAGAAACCACTTTTCATCACAAATTGCTTTCAAAAAGTAACCCAGTTACTATTTACACATTCCTCAAACACTTTTCCAGATAAGTACTTTAGGGAGCATAAATATGAGAACTTTAAAATGTCCTTAAACGGTACCATACTGTGTTCAAACTTTTGAATTTGTGACTGTCTATCCCTATCTTCTTCAACCAAATGAGCAACACATATCGATGTTTCTGATGATGGATGATAGATGACATACTGAGCAGCATGGAAGTACTTCAATGCCATCAGCCAATTCTAATTCTTGCTGACAGGCACTAACGATAAAATAATGCTGTTTTAAAATAAGGGAAGCTCGAGAGCTGCCCTTATTTAATTGGCCGCTCCTTTTCATCCTTATCTGTGAAAGGAATAAAGTAGATCTTGCAGAAAGGACCATATACACAGGCAACTTAAATGCTAATTGGCTTAATTCGTAGAAAGATGCCCTTATTCTGCTAGTGTATATGGGCCCTTAGGCTAATGACTTGTGAGATAACTATGAACGGTGTTCCTCAAGGATCTGTCCAGGAACCTATTTACTTGAAAGTTTTCATCAATGATACCCTCTCTGTTATGAAAAGCTCAAATTTGCATGTATATATCACTTTGCTACTGATAAACTTCCAGGAGAAAAATGCCATTTTACCATCTTTCGATTTAGAGAAAGTAAAGATCTGAGCATTTGAGAAACTATCACAAAAACTAGTGGTAATCAGAAGCTACGTGGCATTGCTATCGATTAGAAACTGATATTCAAAAACAATTTTGCCAGTTTATGTAAAAGTCTGACCAAAAGTTTCACACCCTCGCCAGGTTTTCAAGGTGTATGAAAACAAAAATGTTGGAGCACTGCGTTAAATTTTGAAATAATTTGAAAAAATTCTTCATTTTACATCAGGAAAAGCATACAAGAATCGTTTATTTTCTTGAAGTTAAATTTATTAGTTTTCAAATGAATTTCAACAATAAGATACTCTATGGAAAAGTAGTAAAATCAATAATAAATTATCTTCCGAAAACGCTGATCAAAATGCTTTTCTAAATGCAGAAATTTTGTGTAATTTAAGTGGAATAAAGTTGAATTCACAAACGCAGTGGCACTAACTGTCAAGTGATGCGATGGTTAGGAATCACACTTTCATTGTGTGAGTGTCAACACACGTACAATTTCATGATGTCATGATTTAATCATAGTATTTTCATAATCCCATAGCCTTCTGGCTGTCTGGGCTCCAAAACTAATTAATTACATAAAGCCAATAAGTGAATAATAGTCAGTTAACTATTTATCTTAGTGTGAAGAAAGACATTCAATAAATGTCTACTTAAATACTACTGCAGGCATATAGTAATATGATATAGTAATAAAATATAATAATATGATGGACTCACTCGATGCGCACTTGTTGCAACTCTTCCTACAGTAGAAATGCATCCAATCTGGGTTGTTATCACATTCTTTTGCTGCTACCCATTCCGCACACTTTTTACTGTCCTCTATTATGTCATATATATCTTCACAATCTGTTGAAATAATTTAATGTAGTCAAATTATGTTGATATATTCTGCTACGTCATATGAGTTACTTGCTCAATTTTTGTCCTGTCGTGAAAGTGGTTTGGACGCGTATGTAAAATGTGACTTATACAAAAAGTGACTGGAAATTGACTGAGAGAACTCCGTAACTTTCATCACCATCGGAGACAGCTGGTGAGTTCAATTAAATAATGAGGCATACAGTAGTTCGAAATACTGATAAGAGTATGGAGTTGAAGAGAATCATTTGAGCTGGTATAAATTAATTAAGTTGAATTAAAAAGAATGTATTGCTAATAACACATAGAAATGAATAATGAAAAATTTGCGCAAAATGATGATTTTTTTCTCCGCGTGTTTTTCCCAGCTTTTCCTTTATATGGCAACGGATGGCAGAGTTCAACAATGGAGTTCCTACCTTGGCTTCTTCTAGGTCAAATACTAGAAGTTTGGCATTTTTCAAACATGTGTGCCTTCGACAAAAACGTTTTATTTTTATAAGAAAACCATAATCTTGCCTGAGCCTCAATTCTCTTAACTTTTCACGAAATTGAGCCTGAAATTTTCTTAAATTTTTCTTAACTTTTACTAAGATAAACTGGCCAAAATGGTTTACAATTTCGTTATTAATATTGTATACTTGAATTGGAATTCCATCTGTAACATTTTGAATGCAATAAAGACGAAATATCGATTTTGGCCAATAAAAGCACTAAATTGTAGAAATTGAGCCTCGTGATTTTCTTACGATTTTCTTAAGATTTTGATCATTTGAGCCTCATTTTCTTATAAACTTTTTTCTTATAACATAAAGCCTGTATTATTTTGCTTTGGAGTGAAGTTTGGTTGGTTGGTCAGTGCAAAATTCAATATGGCTTCCAAAACATGAAGGGCTAATTTACACTTAGAGATGGATGGCTAGGGTAAAGGAGGGAAAGAACAAACAAACCTTTCCATTGACGGCGAAAGAGGAAAAGTAAAAGCGTTAGAGTGCAGTTAGTAAATTTGGGCTACCATGTCGTGATAGAAGTTGATTATTGTAGCTTTGAGCCACGGTCACATGTTTGACCAACCAGAGCTATCGGATCTTTTGAAGTGTAATTGAAGTAAGTGGAATTTACATCAGAAAAGGCTCAGAATCTTCGACAACCTTGAAAACAGTGGAGTCTTTGCTAAGACTGGAAAAGATCTCTAGAAACACCAGTAAAGGCATACTCTCAAAGTGCTAAATAAACGGGGGGTCCTAATAAGCTGGGGGGGGGTCGGAAAAAAACTTGAAACTTAATAAACGGGGGGGTCGGAATTTGTGAAAAAGCTTTGAATGGTTATACAAGGACGGAAAGACCAAAACAGGTTGTCATAAGTCATAAAAGCAAAATATATACAGAAGCATGCTATTTTGCCAAGATAATTGGAAGCAAATAGTACTAACAAAGAAAGGAAATCAAATGAGGGGTTTGTAAAAACAGTCAATTTCCTTAAAATTAATAAACGGGGGTCCTAATAAGGTCCGGGGTTGGAAAAAATCGAAAAATTAACAATTGGGGGCATTTATTTGGCACCTGAGAGTACCTTAATTGCTTGTTATTTTCTTTTTCTTCGTTTTAACATTGGATGCAATTACATGAATTGTGAATGCAATTACATGAATTAAACATGAATTACTTCTCCTTAGGTTATTAATTTCGTGAGAAAACACAGATTGATATTATCTTATTGTTGCAAGAAGACACTGAACAAATTTTTCTCTATACTACGGCAAATACCAAATAGCAACATGAATAAACACTTACTCGATGAGCATTTGTTACAACTCTTCTTACAATAAACACCCATCCAAACTCGATTTTTATCACATTCTCCGCTTGCTGCCCATCCTGCACATTCTTTTTTGGAATACTCTGTGTCATATAAATCTTGGCATTCTGTTGAAATACTTATGTTAATGTAAGCTAATCTATTCTGTAAAGTCAAGCGTGGTGTTTGCTCAGATTTAGTCGTGTCTCTAAAGTGATCTAAAAGTGTATGTAGAATTTGACTCTATGCTACTTAAGTAAATAAGCGCGCTTCAAAGTCCATGAAATTAAGTCCATTACACTATTAAAAAAGAACTTAAAAGTAGAGTAATATATAAAATTAAGAGTGCTTAGGATGTAGTTCCTACTATGTCGGTCAAACAAGACGACATTTGATTACTCGTTTCAATAAACATAAGAACAAGAAGGAAGGTACAGTCAAATCTGTTTTGACATATTGAACATATAACATATTGAAGTACTATATACAACAGCAAAAGGTCTAGATCATCGGCTTACTCTAGAAGTAGTTGGGCTACAGCCCCCCAAGGCCCCCGCTGGCGCCATTCCTGTCTAGAAGCGTTGTACATCAGGAATCTAAAACCTGAACTGAACACAAAAGACGAATTTAGGAACAAAGAGTTCATTTTTGAAGTTATAGTAAGTGTTTTATTTTATTGTTTTCCTTTGTTTTACTGTATTTAATGATAGCCTCTTATTTTTTCTTTTTTATCCTCATAGGGCGTCTATTTTAATAGCAATACAAATTTAGAAGCATCTGTTTACGTGCTGTAGGTTTTAATTAATGATGGATGCAAGGTTCGAAATATAATTTGTAACTTTCATTGCAGTTTTTATATCATTACACTATTGTCGCTTTGAGAAAGGTAATAAAGGGCGGGAAAATTGTCTAGCATACAGATTCCGCAATATCGTATAGCTACATTCCGTATTTAATGGTAGGAGACCTTTGCAATGAGCTATTTATTTTATCAAACCACCTGTACAGAATCCGCACGTCTTCTGACAGCCTTTCTTCATCTCATTGTAACGAGGACTACCGCTTTTACAATCCCCTGCGGCCTTCCAAGTTTTGCAATCACTCTCAAGCTTTTCGTCGAAACATTTTTCATCACTTCTTGCCGTGGCTTTCTCTGCAAGAAAGTCATTGACGTTTCATGTTCAGTAAGTGGAATGTTGAAGTATAAAATAATATTATACATTAACATAAAAAAGTTCGGCATTTTAATGTTTTGGACAAAAAACCTCGGCGAGGACTTTCGGACAAACTGTCCCAATTTCGGACCAAATTGTGCCCTACTTTTCATATTTTAGGCACTTATTGAGATGATACTAGCGATCAATTTTTAGAAAACTGTCCCAATTTCGGACCAAATTGTGCTCTACTTTTCATATTTTAGGTACTTATTGAGATGGTACTAGCGATCAATTTTTACCTGCTGAAAAGTAAAAGAAATGAATGAAAATTGCGCAGGAGCAATGTATGTAGACAGTAAGAATACGTAGCATAACTACTGCGTAAATGCATGAAAAAGTTGATCGTAGGTCGATAGCTAGAGAATCATACATTCTGCTTGTTTTCTTCTCTTTATTCGACACATCATATCGCACATTATTTCCAAGTAGCAATAATGTGATATATGATATGAGGATATGTTGTGTGGGGTTCCCATTGAATTGCACTGCTAGGAGGGGGCATATTGAAGAATGTGGATAATACATATCAGGGTCATCATGGAATGGTGTATTGGGGTGGGTAATTTAGCACAGAACAATGGCAGTAAGCAATTTAACCCTTAAGAGAAAGCAAGAACAGTTTCCATGTAGAATATCCGTCACTCTATTGAAAGCGGTACCTCTTGCCAACCACTTTTAAAAAGAAAACAAGTTGTAGCATATAACATAGAATAATTTTTTCAACATTCTAGCCAGAAAATATTTATTTATGAATGTTATGAATGTGTGCAGAGCCGTTTCTTATGCACTTTAAGGCTTGGTCAAACTAGGCAACATCGTTGGCCACAACATGTCAATCATAACGTTGCTGGAATGTTGCTGGATCTTTCATGTCGTCCATAGACGTGGCCAAATGGGGCAACATTGTTGGCCAACAAATTCGAATGATCACACAATTTTTGCTGTCTATGTTGCTTTAACTGCTGTGTAAAAGTGCATGGTCAAGTAGAAAGAAATCTGTGGCTGCATTTTGCTACTGGCATGTGTGCACATTGAAACATTAGGTTGGAGTTGAAACACTTAAACATCATGTTGGAGTCGAGGATTCTGCTCGTCCGACGTCGACTCTTGTGACTTTTTCTACCTTTGCGTTGCTAGGCCCTTTCTTCTTTGATTCAAACTCCACTTTATACCTAAACGGGTGCTAGTAACAATCGGCCCTAATGATTCGGGCATATTTCTCCCGCCACTTTTACTTGAATGGGTTGAATTATTGGTCAACATAGTGCCCAAGTTAGACAACATTCCAGCGAGCAACGAATGTACGCGAAATGTTTTGAGAATGTAAAAACATGCCACGGATATTTTTTGACCTGAATTTATTGGCCAACATTGTGGTCAAACTGGGCAACATTGACGGCCAATATGTCAGATTTGACATTTTCGCCAACAACGTTGCCCAGTCTGGCCATACCTTTAAAGAAAAATTGAAAGGAATAAGCTTTGAGAGTACTTACTTTTTTCGCAATTAGCACCTGTATATCCATCATCACATTTGCATTGATAACTATTAAGTCCATCAATACAGGTACCTCCATTTTTGCACGGATTCGTGCTGCATTCATCAATATCTAGAAGTATTAGTAGAAAGAAGAGTTCCTTACAAAACAACAGAAAGGGATAACAATTTCTTATACCCCACTCTAAAAATTTACAACAACTACAACAATATCAATGCAATTCCTTAGGGAGAATGGAAATACATTACTACCCCAGAGCTTACAAGCTCTGCATGCCGTCACACATAATAATGTGTTACTGTACTTCGACGCTGCGAAGCAGACCGCAATGAGATTACTTACTTTGTTCGCAATTAGCACCTGTATATCCATCAGCACATTTGCATTGATAACTATTAAGTCCATCAATACAGGTACCTCCATTCTTGCAAGGATTTGTGCTGCATTCATCAATATCTAGAAACATTAGTAGAAAGGAAGGTAGAAAAAATGACTTGTAAGGGGAGAGGAAAATTCAGTATTTAAAAATAGGGATTTAGAGCTATATTGTTTTACAAGGACGGCTCAAAACAGAATTTTAGAGACAACACCCCTTTCAGAATCGTACAAAATAACTCCAATTCATTCATTTGTATTCCATTGAGTCCCAACTTTGTGCCAGGATAAAAATTATATTTAATTGTAAAAAAATATTGAAATTGTATATTCCACTGTATCATATTCTTGTCTTAAGATATCCCTCAATATTATACTGTCAACTGTCTTTAAAAGGATACTTATATAAAGCGGAAATTTAGCTTAAATGGACTTGTTTTGAAAGTCCCTACTAATCCTGTTAGGAACTGCTATATATTTGTGCTCTATAAGACGGACACCTGGTTAAGACAAACAGTGGACACTATTGCTTAGTCTCGAGTAGATAAATAGGGTAACGCTTGTTTGAAATCAATGATATTAAGCAATATCTACCAAAGAACGGGACTATGCCCCCTCTCTATGCCTCGCAAATAAAAGAGAACTATGTGACGATTTGGTGGCCGTCAACCAAGAATGAAACTCTCGAAAATGAATGACATTCAAGGTACAAAGTATGCTGTACCTTGAATGTCATGTCTTATATCTCTAGTGTCACTCATTTTCGCGACTTTCATTCTTGGTTGACGGCCACCAAATCGTCACATAATTATATTTTTGCGGAAATAGCCTTAGCTCTCATAGGCATCGTGGCACCTGTAGAGTAAGGGAGGGGGGCAAGTTCAAAGATATTCCGATAAAATTCACAGCCTTTATTTTTACCAACAGCAAAGGTCCGAAAAATTTCCGACAAAACTTTAAAATTTTCGAAAATCTAACGATTTCAAAACAATTGGGGGCCATGGCCCCCTGACCTCAGCCACGACGCCCCTGATAGCTTTTGTGTCATCCTCTATTGTTTATTCACAAGAAATTTTCAATCCTCACCCAACCCTTCTATTTACTTTCTTCACAGTTACTCTAGGCCTAGAGTTAGGAAAGTGGAGTGCAGGGGGCATGTGTCCCTCAGAGAGCACTAAAGAGAGTACAGGGGGCATGTGTCCCTCAGAGAGCACTAAAGAGAGTACTCTTACTACAATCATCAATATCTAGAAGTATTAGTGGAAAGGAGAGTTCTTTACAGAACAACAGAAAGGGGTAACAATTTCTTATACTCCATTCCAATTGCTTATACAAAAACTAAAACGTTATCAATGCAATACCTTAGGGAGAATGAAAATGCATTACTACCCCAG
This sequence comes from Cassiopea xamachana, assembly GCA_900291935.2. Taxonomy (NCBI): domain Eukaryota; kingdom Metazoa; phylum Cnidaria; class Scyphozoa; order Rhizostomeae; family Cassiopeidae; genus Cassiopea; species Cassiopea xamachana. Next base: position 15,026,007 of record OLMO02000297.1, read on the forward strand.
AGCTTACAGGCTCTGCATGCCGTCACACATAATAATGTGTTACTGTCCTTCGACGCTGCGAAGCAGACCGCAATGAGAGTACTTACTTTGTTCGCAATTAGCACCTTTATATCCATCAGCACATTTGCATTGATAACTATTAAGTCCATCAATACAGGTACCTCCATTTTTGCAAGGATTCGTGCTGCATTCATCAATATCTAGAAACATTAATTTAAAGGAAGGTAGAAAAATGAATTGAAAGAGAAGGGCAAATTAATGATTATAAGATGCAATAGCATATATGTAACATCTGTCACAAGAAGAGTAAAACACATTGAGGTGTAAGTTGAAAGAAAGGGAAGGAGATGAATTATTGGAAGATGAAGCATGGGTGGTGCAAAAGAGAGAGGAAGAGAGGTCAAAGATCGAGAGAGAGAGAGAGAGAGAGAGAGAGAGAAAAACAGAGAAAGAGAGAAAAAAGGAGAATGTAAGAGACCTAGCAAGTTTAACAAATATATGATCATAAATATATGACTGTTGTATCTGGTGTCGCAAACGCTATGAACATAGCAACGTTTGACACACAACTTTGAAGCCCTGGTCAAACCAGCCCAACATTTCTCACAACAAATCCCAACACTTGTAGACTTCTTCTATTAAATATTGGACATTTTTTGATGTATGGGAGGCCAACCCAGAGCTATTAACAATCAATGCAACTACAGACGCCAATTTCATTAACTCAAGTTTCAGTTGAAACTTCACATGATGATTGCAACGACGAGAGCAGTGTTTATTTAAGCATGTTTCAAATTTGAAGTGATAACGACGAAGAACGTGAAACAAAACAGACACGGAAAAGCGGAAAATAGACCAAGGGTAGAGATGAAAAGGGGTTATTTGGAAGCATATTATAGAGTCAAGATTCCTGGATCGAAGCAAAATAATTGAAAAATCTTTTGATCTCAAAAGAAATGAAAGGAGAGTCAGGAAGAGCCTAGCAAGTCCAAAGTCTTTCACTTGAAGAATGAACCAATAATTTTTAACATATGGTATTTATATTTCGCTGAAAGAGTAATACCATATATTTAGCTGGTTCCCTGAAAAGAGCACAATTTGGTTATGGTTCCTTTTCTGTGGTGTGCATCTATCATACAAGTTGTTGAATTCACGTTGCACGATTATGGCATGGCGATTGCATTACAGGATGCCACTATACAAAACAATCCATACATGCTGTATTAGATGGTACAGTCTTCAACCGAAAGACATTGTAATGAAAACGACCCTTTCTCCTTCATTCGACGTATCAAGTCAGATGAAAGGACTTACCTTTTTCACAAGCAGGACCTGTATATCCAACAACGCAAACGCATTGATAACTATTAATGCCATCAATGCAAGAACCTCCATTCTTGCAAGGATTTTTGATACAGTCAGAAGTATCTAAAATTAATAATAAAAGTAATAACAAAACTGCAATGGATGATGGGAATGAGAGGAGAAAAGCAAATGGCTAAGATATTAAACAATCGCTTATCATAATCCTACTTCAGAAGACAAAAATATGCGATGATGTTAACTAAATGAGAGGAAAGCAGTAGATAGAAAAAATGAGAAAATAATGCAAAAGGAGGAAGACAAAGAAGCAGATAAGTTGAAAAAATAAGAATCTGTAATGTTGGTTCATTCTGTAAATTTGATGCTCTTACAACTGGAAATTTGAAACTGTGACATCTGTGACATTGTGATGCCATTCTTGCTGGAAATTTGAAACTGTGGTATTGCTGTGATGCTCTTGCAACTGGAAATTTGAAACATTTCAAAAGCATCGGAGGCTGGATTGCACAAAATGTTAAGAAACAGCCAAGCTGAATGCATGAGCTTTTTTCTTATAAAAAGCCATAATCTATGTAGAAAAGTAAATCTAAAAGTTTATATGACATAAATCACTGGTAAAATTTAAAATTTGCCTTCTGCTTTGCAAAATTCGCAGGTCATTTGACAATGTCTTTTCATATGAGGATAGAATAAACTCTCATTGTTACAGTAGCCTGATTCTTTCCAGTATTTGCATGAACTGTCCTTTACTTTGTTGTTGCATTGAACTGTGAATTTAATAAAGGACTACAGTTACTCAATTGTAAAGCAAAAATTAAGCAAAAAGCATTAGAACCTGTTGTGAAAAAGAGCCTATTGTTTAGAATCAAACTACTATGAACGAGATGTTCAAACAATTAAGGCCTTTTGAGGTAAACAAAGCCGGCCCTGTTAGTATCGTTATAGCTATAAGATATCTAAAATAGGGAAAGAAAGGGAGAGAGTGATAAAAGAAGGGGTGCTGTCAAGAGTTCAAACATTACCTTCTGCTTTGCAAATTTTGCAAGTCATTTCACAATATTTTTTCATGTAACGATAGTGTATACTGTCACTGCTGCAAAAACCTGATCTGTTCCAATAGTAGCAGAAAATATCTTTGTCTTTGCACTCAACTGTGAATTTGACAAATAAATATAATCGCTCAGTTGTGAAAAATAATGCATTGAAAAATAAAAGCAAAAGGCAAATAAATTGAATCCTCTAGTGAAAAGCACCTAACGTTAATATAGCCACGATACTACAGGTTTTTAAAGCTTCTTAAATCAAACCCTGCTTGGATTACCATGGTGATTAGTGTTCTTTAAATAGAGCAAGAGAGAGAATAGAGAGAGCTTCTGACGGTAGTTGTCCAATATATAAACTAGGGTGTGGTTGCTGTTTGCTTAAAAGTAATAGCTTGTTTGCAGAGAAAGTAGGGATCTGACTCCCAAGTTCTTAACGCACATCTAGGAAAGTGATGCAGATTCATTAACGCTATCTTATAAATCTACATTTTCTGGAAGGTGTAATCAATCTAATTGTTATAAAGTCATGAAATACCAACCCTCACACTTCTGACAGCTTTTTCTACAATGCTTCAGCATGTATTCTTGATTTGCGGTGCAATTTTCTGGACTTGCCCAGCTTGCACACTTGGAATCCTTATCAATGCAAGTTGCATTTGCAGCTGAAAAAAAATGCTCTTCTCTTTTAGGAATAGCACCTTGAAAAGCTAAAGTCAAATTTGAAATGTTCGCCAACAATGTTGTCCAGTTTGGCTACCATGTTGGCCTACCAATTCAGGTCAAAAAATGTTCGTGGCATGCTTGTACATGCTCGAAACTTTTTCGTGAAAATTTGTTGCTCGATGGAATGTTGTCTAATTTGGCCAATATCTTCGCCAACAATTCAACTCAGTCAGGTAAAAGTGGCGCGAGAAATATGTGCAAATCAGTATTGCGCATTCCTACTAGGGTAAAAGAAGTCACAAGAGTCGACGTCGGACGAGCAGAATCCTCGAATCCAACATGATGTTTAAAAGTTTCAATTCCAACCTAATGTTTCAATGTGCACACATGCCAGTAGCAAAATGCAGCCACAGATTTCTTTCTACTTGACCATACACTTTTACACAGCAGTTAAAGCAACATAAACAGCATTAAGGTTGCGTTTAAACGTGAAATTTGGAACGGTTTTGTATGGAATCGTTCCGCGTAGGTACGGATAGGCTTCCCGCTTATACGATGTCTTGGATCCGTGCTTTGCAGAACCGTTCCTTTCAATGTATTCACGCATGAACAGTTCCAAACGACAACCTCTCTCTCCATTCACTAGGAGCAAGGAAAATTCTTGAAAAATTTTCCCACCTTTTTCTTCGCTTTAACCACAATTTTTTCTTCTCGAGCAAATTGTCAGTTATCGTCAGTTATAGTCAGTCGAATTTCCTCTTGCTTTGTTTCTAAGCGAATTTGACGAGAACGGTTCTGGGTGTTTAGATGAGAACTTTCTGGTTCGGTTCGATGTGGGACATACTTTCTAGGTGGACCCGTTCTGGTACAGCTAGCGGTTCTGTCTCGAATGGTTCCATCAGTTCCCATGTAAACGTGAGACCTATCCTTGCTGTGCTGGTACGGTTCCACTTGGAAACATTCCCGTGTAAACAGGGCCTAAATTTGTGACGGATCGAATTAGTTGTGAACAACATGGAAAATCGAAGAAAATTATGATGACTACCAACATTATGATTGACATGTTCGCCAACAAAGTTGTCCAGTGTGGTTTTTGATGGTATACGAAAAAAAAGTTCGCGACGGCACCACGGGGACGCCGGAAGGACTTGTCTCCCACCTCCAACTTCTCGCCAAGATCAATTTTCTAATTCGACCAACTTCGATGAGAAAATTTTAGGGGCTGGGGTGAGGTACCTCTAGCAAGATTTTGAAATGGGTGTGTCAACCGAACTGTATCATAATTATAGGGCATGGCAACCAAAGTCCCCCCCCCAGTCTGCGATGGTTGGCGCCATCCCTGCTTTTGGGTACTCCTTTTAAAGATAATTTCATGCTAATTCAGATTTTCTTTGGAAAAGCACTCGGAAATGAAGTAGGAAGTGTATTTTCCTATCCTAAAACAACATAAAAGTGACCGAAATCGAACAAAGTGGAAGAAAGTGAGAGGGCAATGTAGGTAGAGCCAGCAAGCCTAAAATGTTTCACAAGAAAGTGCATTATGAATAGGCCTCCCCTTTTGTGCATTTAATTATTGCTTCTTAACTGAATTGTGTACAGAACAGAGAACAAGCAAGCATTTACAACTACTTCCACCTCACAGTCCCTACTGTCACATGTCAACAAAATATCGAGGACCAAAGACTTCAATTGATACAAAAAATGAGAGAGATATTGTGATGTTTTCATACATCATGCAAGCAGCATAAACTACCCAAATAAATTCTAAAAGCAGTTTTCGTTTTCACAGTGAGCATACTTCTCAAATTATCCACAACATTGGCCAAGAAAGGAGTATTGGTTTGTTCAACAGTCAAATTAGGAGCAAGGACAAAGCGACTAGTGAAAAAACGGTCCTAAACAAATCTGTTGATTCATTGAAGTAGCGGTTCTTTCTATGAAATGAAATTACAGGCCCAAGAAGCTAGGGAATTGAAGGTTAAATGAAATAAAACGATTGAATTGCAAGATATACGCTAAGATGAAGTTAAACATGAAGGCCTCCTACAAACATTGATGATACCAAAACATACATGGTTTCTCAACCTTTCTACCGTAACTGTACATAGTCTTTCTCGTTAATAGCAATGATGACATGTATAGTCATTATGAAACACATACTGTTGTAACTCATTGCTTTACGTAATAAAGTTCTTCCTCTTAGCGGCTAACATTCGTTGAAATTAAAAATAATCTAACAATAACTGAGTACTATATTCATTAAGACTTGAAAGTTTTCCTTATTTGAGTGCCTTCTAGGTTCAGTTTTGTAATTTCGATACCAAATTCACTGTTCCATTTTATCTTGTTTCAACAAAGAAGTGAATTCTTGCTTTAAGTTCCAGGTGAAATTACACCTTTTGCTGAAAGTATAAGAACGATTTGGGGCTCAAGATCAAGGCTCAGCGAAAAATTAAATATCCTTGTAAAATGGAAAATGTGTATGAAAGCCCTAACTTTGCTTTTCTGTTTTGTAGTACAAGACAATTGTGCACAGAAGCAGAACTACTTCTTGTAGTTCTGCTTCTGTGCACAATTGATAATTAACCTAAACTAGATTCTTTAAAGGCAATACAAGTATTTCATTTCTTTTGCAGTAGCCAAAGGTAAGTAAATGAAGCATTATGGGAAGTCAACTGAAAAGAGCATCCAAAGTATAATTATGCTACATGCAGGGACAAATGACTTGATAGAAAATATATCTGCTTAGGAAATGTCGCCAGTCATTTGGTAAAGAAGGAAAACTGCCATTTTAGAGCTTCTTACATTTGGCTCAGGTAAGGACCATCTCAAATCCAAAGCGCTTGGTTTAACTAAGATCTTAGAACAATCTGAGCCGAATGAGAGAATCTGTCCTGGCAAAAACGTTGCTCTGAGAATTACTTATGTGGCTATAGCACCTCCATACACTAGAAAATTACAGCTATTAAAAAGGTAAGATCTAACATGTTTTAAGACTAGAAAAGTTAGCCCAATAATGAGATTAGCAAAGAGTCTGTCTTCTAGTCCTCTTATCCAGCCACGAAGCCAGGGGGTAGCATGGGGACAGTACCCCATCTCAAAGATTTTGCCCGCCTTTGCCAGCCCATAACTTTGAATCATAATCATCTGACATCTTGTTATTGTCTTTTCTACTTCAAAGAACAGAAGATTGAAGTTTCTACTGCTTATTAAATGGTGTTTGCAAAAGAGCATTATCCGGCATTATAGGGAACGTTACTGGGAGAATATTTTCTGGGGGCAAGCCCCTCTGCTGCTTTTATGGCATTATGAAAGACATTGGTAACATTGTAGCAAACGTAGAGGGTGTGGTGATCAATACATTTCCTGTCGGAGCCTCCAAACTCCTTCCTTCCCTTGTGCGTCCAATAAGTACCCTCTTTACATTTAGGTGTGGCTGTCACACCCACCCTGTCGGTTGCTTCCCCCCCGTCTTTTGAAAGCTGGCTTCGTGACTGCTCTGATAACTGTGAAAGCTGGATGGACGGATTGGCAAGACTGCGTCAATTCCTAAGCAGGGCCGTGGGTACAGGGGGTGTGGGGGTGTGGGGATGTGGGGGGTGTAACACCCCCCAGGCGTCGAGCTTGTCGGCAAATTTACTAAGAATTAAGGTGTTGTCGGCAATTTTGGGGAGAATTTATCCCTCTATCTCCAAATTGTAAAGCCACTTGCTGCAGTTCTACAACCTCCTTTGAAAAATCCGTCACTTGAAGACGTTCATCAACTAGTTAAGCTTTTTCCAGACAAAATGTCAATGGATTCTTTTGCGTTTATTTCTGAGATGGAAAATTTTCTTAGATATTCTGAGATGACTAGGAAAAATCTCAAATCGCTTGCAGAAGCTGCTATCTTCTCATAGGAAATGAAAGGAACATTTCCATTAACAAACAGAGCATATAGATTGCTACTAACGCAAAAGACGAGAGAGTTTTTAGCAGACTCAAGCTTATCAAAACCCATCTGTGAACCACGATGACGGAAAAAAGACTCGAAGCATTAATGATGTTGTCTTGTGAAAAGGACTTAACCGATAATGCTAACTTAGATAAAATAGCTGAAAGCTGGGCTGTGTTAAAAAGTCGGAAAGTTAAACTATAATGATTTTTTGCGAATAAAAATAGATATCTTTACCAGCTTTTTTTATATACAGTGGCATATCGGGTGGTAATTGAGTATGAAATGTAGTTCCTAACAGCAACGAAGCTATAGGTATAGGTGCCCAAAAAGGAGTTTGAAAGTAACTGTTATAATCTTTGATGCAGAAAAATTTGCTTTTGCATGGCTTGAAGGGCTTTTTAATTGCATTACGGAATATTGAATATAGAAATTTACATAAGGCAACTGTCTACAATAGACAACTTAACGATTTGATCGATCCAAAGCAGAAAGAAACTGTTCAATACGTATGGTTGTTAAATTCAAGCATCAAAGAATCAAAAAGTTGGCCCAATAAGGGTGCAACTTATTTAAACTAAGAAATTGAAGGGCTAAAGCAGCCCCATTAGGATTTTATTCCTTAAAGCCCCCAGCTGCACTGCAATACCACAGTTCACCAGTATCCATAATGGTTTGGATGCTTACGAGTTCTATGACCTTTTTTAAAGTAAACTAGTTATCCACCCATCCTTTTTAACATTATAAACTGCAATCAATAGGTCAAATCTTTTTTCTCCTCAAGGAAGAAAGCAAAAGCCACACCCAAACCACGCCCTTCTGTCGGCAAAATTAATAGCAACACCCCCCACCCTTCCATCTCTAGCCACGGCCCTGTTCCTAAGCTTGGTTCACAAATTGCAGAATTGCTGACAGCTGTCTACTTCACCCTGCTGCTATATCGTGAATAAAATTCAACTGTGCTCAAATTATGGTGTAGCGACGGAACCGGTGGCATGGTGGAATTTCAAGGTGAATGTTTGCCTGCGACATCAATTGTTTAGCTCAGTTACACAGCAAAAGATAGCCAATGAATGCAAGCTATACCACAGGAAGATAATGCGGTAACATTCTATTCACATACTGAAAGTTTTTTTCGTCCGACACTCATCAGAGTATGAAAACGTCGGATAGTGACCGAAAGGTTAACGTGCTGTGGTAAAGTTCTGAAGTACCAACAGAATGTAAGAGCTAATGCAATTTAAAGCAACGAAGAAGAAAGTTTTAATATGATGTTCTTTACGAAAACCACGTTAGTAGCCAGAGGGGATGCGGCTCATTATAGTGTGGTTTTGACTTTTGTATATGGTCAACAGCATTCAGATAGTGTTGAAGTATGGCTTACATCAACTGTTCAAGAATTTCTATTTACATTATTGTCTGTCGCACGGTTATCTGTACTGTAAACGCTCTATTGAGCTCTCAGGGGGATCAATTATTTATTGCAGTCCTAGAGGAAGGATTTACAGAGAGGGAGTTTAGTAGAGAGGTTGCTTATAACTGATGTACGCTAAAGTTTAATACTATTGCTCTTATCGATTCCTGCTGTATTACTTCTATTGAAAAGACAGTTCTAGTAACTTTGAAAGTTTATTAACATTAGGCACTGATCGTTCAAGATGTGCCTACTCTAAAACGTACTCCCCTCAAATTTAATTACATTTAAAACTTATACCCCCGTCATAGAACTTGTACCCCCATCTCTGTCATCTTGGAATATTCACAATTTCTGGTAACTATTGACGACACGTAACCCAAACACAATTTGAAGTAGCCAAAGATTATTTTTCTGCATTATAAATGCCGTGTTCTCTGAGTGGTATGGTAAGATTCATAAGCCCCACTAAAAACAAGTCGAGGATTGCCTATGCTTGTCTCTTTTGTTAAGCTTGGTTTCCATATCGCTGCAAACGACAGTGACATGTCCCAGCAGAGGATCGGCGATCCTGCTGGGACGCTTGCGATGATATGGAAGTCCGTCTTATAGTGAAGTCCCTGAAGATATGGAAACCAGGCTCTTCCATGTCATCGTAAGCGTACCAGCAGCTTTCATGAACGCGTCCCCGTCCTTACGGCAATATGGCAGTAGCGTCCCAGCAGCATCGCCGATCCTCTACTGGGACATGTTCCTGTCGCTTACAACGATATGGAAATTAGGCTTTATTCGATGGCTTGGCACGCTGGCCATCGAAGTCATTGCAAAGGACTGAAGATCGCATGGCAATATGAAGTTACCAGAATTCGATAAATCCATGCTAGGTATGATCAAAAGTCTGTTGTCATGTTAAACATCTACTTTAGTAGAGCAAACAAACTTGCAAAACAGTATTACAGTGTCTCCTAGAAAAATAAACTTCTATGAGCAAGTCAATGGCTTCTGATTTTTCCTATTAAAATGCATAGATAAAGGGAAGGTTCAATAGCGAAGATCATTGCATTCAAAAGCAATCCTGTGAGGTATCTTAGCCGCCCTAAAGATTCTTTGACAAAAAGCTAGCAGCGCTTGAAACATTTAACTCGATGAATAACAAAACTCAGCCTGCATATCATGAAGAATTTCGAACATCTTACCATTCAACATTTCAGCAAAAATCAAAACCAAAAAGAAGTGACGCTCCATTTCATCTTCAGAATGCTCCCCTAAGCTGAACTACGAACTCGCAGAAGGTGAATTTGATACCGTATCACGCAATACTGTAATAGCAAAGCAGGGTCTTTTTCCATTTCTCCATTACGTTTTGGTCAAATAGTAGCCGCATGCCCATCATCCGCATAACAGCGTCCATTTAAGGTGGAGGAATCCAGCAAAATGTTGATAATGCACTTTGCATCATTTCACCCCCAGTCAAAGCAATGAATAAGACAACCATGAGTAGTTATAATGAAGCATGAGTGGTTATAAGATAAACGATAGCTCGGCATTAGGGTAGCCAAGGAAGAGAAGCACATGATGAAAGTTTTCCCACATCTTTACAAACAAAGCGAGTTCCATTCTCTACCTGTGACAGGGCAGATATGCTGTGCCCTCGATTCTACGTCTATGGATGTGGTAATGAGAGGCGGCTACCTGAAGACAAACAGAAACCCTTAAACTACCCCCTGGCTCTGGCAAAAGCTCTAAGTCCTTCTCAAACATGAAAATTATACGAGTGTGGGCAGGGGGTAATTTCCAAATATCGTTTGGTTATATGAAGTCAATGAGACTACTATTTGGTTATCTGTCGCGAAACCCATCCACATCCATACGCTAACATGCATATATTTGTTAGACAGATCTGTATTAGTAGTTCATTCATTTATTTTTTCTTATCGTTTCATCATCATATTGTGTCCAATGCTTTTAGCACGTTGACTGTCATGAATCTAAACTTTTCACGGTCTTCTGCTATTCGTATCAAATTTCCATATGATTTTCCAGTCCACTTCTTTATGTTGTCCATCCATGTAATTCTTGGTCTTCCTCTGCTGCGCTTGCCATGATCTTTCCTTCAAGCAGCTGACGTTGTAACTCATTCTGTCTGATTAGGTGACCAAAATATTGACACTTTCGTTTGACAATGTTAGACAACAATTGCTTTTCTGTGCTCAACATGTCTAGAACTTCTTCATTGGTTTTATGTTTAGTGTATGAAAGTCTTAGCATTTTTCTATACGTCCACATTTCAAAGGCGTTTATTCTTCCAGCAAGTGTTTTTGATATTGTCCAGGTTTCTGCACCATAAGAAAGTGTTGACCACACATAACATTTTATTAGTCTCAATCTGGTTGATGTACTTATTTTTGTTGATGTTATGACTTTTGAGATGTTGTTAAAAGCTCCCCTTGCTATTTCTATTCGTCTTTTTATTTCACTATCACATTTCCCATTGTCTGTTATTAAATGTCCCAGGTATATAAATTTCTTAACTTGCTCTATTGCTCTCCCTTCTATTGTTATTTTAGCATTCGGTGGGACTTCTTTCTTAGTTACAACCATCACTTTAGTCTTCTTTATATTAATGCTCATCCCATATTCTTTTCCTTTTTCATTTACTGTATTTATCAGGTCTTGTAATTTTCCAGAATCAATTGCTAAAAGCCCAGTATCATCCGCATATCTTAAATTGTTTATGTTTACTCCTCCAATAACTACACCTGGCATGCCTTCAATTTCTTTAAATATCTTTTCTGTATACAAATTGTAGAGGTTTGGTGAGAGTACAAAACCTTGTCTTACACCTTTCTTTATTTTAAATACTGATGAAATTCCAGTCTTAGTTCTTACCACTGCAGTCTGTTCCCAGTACATTTTGATGATAATTTGTAGATCTTTGTCATCCACTCCTATTTCTTTCAAACATTCTATTAGCTTGGTATGGTTAACTCGATCGAAGGCTTTCGTATAGTCAATAAAGCATATATACACGTCCTGCTGTACCTCTATTGCTCTTTCTAAAATTGTTCGTAAATTAAATTTTCCTTCTCTGGTACCTATTCCTGGTCTAAACCCACTCTGCAGATTACTACATTCTTGATCAATTTTATTTGCTATGCGTTTTTGTATGATCTTCAGTAGGATTTTGGTGACGCGGCTCATAAGGCTGATAGTTCTAAATTCTGCGCAGTCCTGTGCTTTTGCTTTTTTGGGAATTGTTATGAAAATTGATTTCTCTAGTTCAGTTGGTATATACCCTGTGTTATATATTATATTACAAAGCTTTGTTATTGCTTTTACATTGCAGTCATCTAGAGCTTTTAACATTTCAGTTGATATTTCATCCGACCCGGTTGCTTTACCATTTTTCATTGAATTTATGGCCTTCTGTACTTCTTTTTGCAATATGTTGTATCCAGTCGTCATTGCAAATTTAGGCATTTCAGCTCTATTATCATCATATAATTCCGTAATATACTCTTTCCATCTATTAGCGACATCTTCCTCCTCAAAGAGGAGATTTCCCTCTTTATCCATTATGCATCCATTGCTGTTATTATACTTTTTATTTCGCCATAGTTTTTTGACTTTAGCATGCATTTCTTTCGAATTATGGTGTTTCTCTAGTTCTTCTATTTCTTCACATTGCTTATTGAACCAAATTTCTTTTGCCTTTCTGCAGTCATTCATTATGTCTTTGTTTAACTGGTTATATTTGTCTTTATCAACATGTTTATGAGCTTTTCGTTCGTCCATCTTGCTTAGAATATCATCAGTCATCCATGTTTTCTTATTCTTTTTTGTTCTTAAAGAGAGAAGTCCTTTTGTTGTTGTTGCAATACTCTCTTTCAATTTATGCCAAATGTCTTCAATATGTTCTTCTTCGTCAAGCTGCTGTTCAAGTTCTTCTATGTGAAGAGCATCAAATCTATTTCTTATTTCAATGTTGTATCTAGCTGCATATGAGTTATTCTTAAGTAAACTGAAATCCAATTGTTGCTTTCTGTTTGTCTTGTTTAGTTTCTTTAGTTGAATCTTCATCTTTACTACTACTGGATTGTGATCTGAATTTATGTCCGATCCCGGATAAGTTTTTGCTTGCTTCACACAGTTTCTGAATCTTTTATTTATTAATATATAATCTATTTGATTTCTGGTATCTCCATCTGGACTCTTCCATGTATATAATTTTCTTGGGTGTTGTTTAAAATAGGTGTTCGTTATAATTAATTTGTTTTGCTGACAAAATTCTATCAATCTTTCTCCACGTTTATTCCGTGTTCCCAAACCATATTGACAAGTTATATCAGTAGTTCTTTCCTTACCTACTTTGGCATTTAAATCTCCCATAACACAGAGTATGTCATCTGTCTTCACATTTTTTATTGCAATTTGGATTTCATCATAGAATAATTCTATTTCTTCGTCTTCATGATCTTATGTTGGAGCATAAATCTGGATAATACTTATATTAAAAGGTTTTCCTTGGAGCTTTATCATTATCACTCTTTCAGAGATTGCCCAATACCCTATTAATGATCTTGCTATTTCCTTTCTCATTATGATTCCTACTCCATTCTTGTGCTCCTTTCCTCCAAAATATATCATGATGTGATCGTCCTTCACTAAGGTCCCGTTATCTATCCATTTGCATTCTGAGATTCCTAGCAAGTCCAATTTCATGTTATCCATTTCCTTTAAAGCATTATTTAATTTTCCAACTTGGTATAGTGTTCTGACATTCCATGTGCCAATGCGTAAGAGTCTATTCCTAGTTTTCAGAGCAACTCTTTCAGGCAATGACCTCCCATGAGGGTTTGAGTCCTTGCCGTCATCTGTTGTCATACTTACCAAGAATTCAACATCTTCTTCCCTGTAGCCCAAATCCAGTGTCATCGCAGGAGTCCCGACTTCACCTTCCTTATTACTTTTATTATCGTTATTTCTTTGATTCATGACTGACTATAGGAGAGTACGTGGTGGGGCCCTAATCCCTTCCACGGTGGCTGGCCATGTCTCATCTTCGTCATGATAATGCCCTTGATGTGCCACACACCTTGCTGTCATGCTTTCAGAGCCGTTGATCATTTGATGATTCCTCCACCTCTTCCACCACTCCAGTCTCCATGCACTTAAGGGGTGACGTCCCCTATACAACAACCATTTAAAGATTGCTGCTACCGTCTACTTAGTTTTGCTCACCAGCCGAGGTGAGGTACCGTGGTGTGGCCGCCGGTGTGCATTACCGACTTCTTGGAGCCATAAGTGAGAGTTATGTAGTAGTTGGAGACCAGTGCTCCTATCCACATTGGAAAATGTGCGGCTGACAGGTTTACAAAGGTACTACTCCTAACACACTACACTACACCACAACACACTACACTACACCACTCTTATCTTATCGTTTAGGCGGCAATTATTTTCTTCTTATTATTCGTGTTGGGCGGTATAACCTTTCAGCCTCGTTTATATGTTTGGATTCGGATGTCACATAGTAGTGTAGGATTTCACAAGTATAGAATTAATGCTTTAAGCTTTGTATTGAATTTTCCAGTTGTATCATTCATTAACGTATGCCTTTTACCGTCACCTGATTGGTTCTTCACCAACAGGACGTATCAAGGTAGGTTAATTTTAGGATGTGGCTAAAAACGTGTTAGTTGCTCAATTGACGAATGGAGTGTAACATCATGATTATTCGAACAAATTGATTGTGTCTTTTTGGAGCAAATTCTATAATATTTTAACCTTTGGAGCTAGCTATTCGTAGTGAAATTGCTATAGTCATCCTTTCTTTCCCTTTTTAGTTTATATTATATGCACTCTATGCCCATTCCCTCTAAGCAAAATGTCATTGATCGATTTTTATTTAAAAAGAAAACAATGATCTTATAGGAGCGTCACACCCTAATGTGCGCCTTTAACCTGATTGAGCTTTTTACTTTATTACTAATACTTCCTTAGTTAAAGAAGGCACCTCTTTAAGTTGAGAATCAATTCAAACTAAAAATAAATTGTTAAAAGATCAATTGTTAAAATCCCATTCTGAGAATGGGTCTCAAGTCGGAGTCCTGTGGTACCTCGATCGTTGCTTCTCTTACCGTGCTGAAGAACTCATTACTTCCCTCATTTAAATAGCTATAGATCAACCCTAGTGCGTTGACACTGAAGCCATATGCACGTAGCCTGCGCACTAACATTTTTGATGCGTGATGCACTGTCATGTTTTCTGAGGGTTACATATGATATTTATAAGGATTTATTTGAGGTACTGACGAAATATTTTAAGAAAATTTCCAAAATCCAGTCTCTGCAAGATTCTATTTACACAACAAGAATGGTGTCTATTTCACTGCTCGAAGGTAAAAGTACCGTAAAATCTTAAATATAAGCCCTCCCAAATATAAGCTCCCACAACTATAAGCCCCTCCGAATATAAGCCCACTATAAATCCAATTACAAACCTCTATAAGCCCAGGGCTTATATTCTGGATTTTACGGTATGTCATCTAAGTATTCACAGTGCACTTTTCTGAAGCTAACCTATGAGAAACTAAACCTCTCAATGCCAGTCAGGTTTGTTAAGCTATTCTTGTCAAGAGCAGCTCCACAAGGGGGCCATGGCCTCCCACTTTTCACAGAAATAAATGTTTTTTTGCATGCAAGATATCTAGCTTTGAATAGTGCTGAATCATAGGCTATGAAATAAATATAGAAGCAATGACAACGTAGAATTACAAAGCATATGATATCCTCCATTCGCCAGAATTGTAACTTGTGTTTCTGCATGGGCCAAGGCTGTTCCATGTGTTGCAGGTTCAGTTCACGTAACGATGCTATACTTGAACATAACTTTTATATTTAACACAACTGAACTCTTTACTACTGTAAACGATGCCTACGAACAACAACTAACAACTGACTAGAAGTGATAGATACATAAAACAGATAACAGAACTAGGATTGACGGTTGTCAATTAACGAAATCATTCAATGTCTAAATTGAATGTCACTGTATGTTGCCTCTCTGATCTGCTCTTGCTGTTTAGCATCAGGGGTTCCCATCATGAACCCTACACACAGTGGTGATTTCTAAAAATTTTAACAAGGGAGGCTCTAGGCACAACCATGCCCATAGTTTGAATGTGGACCAGCTAAAACCACGCCAATATTTCCAAAGATGGAAACATGATAACTTAGTTTAATACTGATATAGTATAATCAACAACAAGAAATGCCTCAATAACCATATAGCAGTGCACAATTGATCATAACACTTTGGAAGCAAGGCCAATAAACTCTGAAAAACTAAGCCAATGCAAGAACTCTAGGGGGCTGAGCCCCCCTAAAATTCTTGCATTGGCTTAGTTTTTCGCTAATCTATTATTGATTAAGTTCAATACTATTATGCTTAAGGTCACAGGTGTCCCAGTATCCCCAATGAAAGCCATTATCCGAACAAGGAGTGGAAGCAATATAGACAAGGAAATATTAATAGTTTAGATTCGTGCTTAGGTCTGTGTTTAGTAATCAACCTCACTGATTACTAAACACAGACCTAAGTAATCCCTTCCGAAGGGCAGCGGGGTGGGTGGCCAAGCGGCCCAGCCAGTTCCATTAGCTTAGCTGAAGCTAAGCATGGCTGTGTACGGTCAGAAACTGGATTGGCGACCTCCAGATGAACGACCAAAACAGCTCACTCCGCTGTCCCTCGGAAGGGACGTTAAATTAGGGGTCCCATGCCTGGATGCGGCATGCATATTAGGCCTTAATTAGTTGAAAAGCTAGGTATAAAAGCCTACTCACAAGGGTCGCGGCGCGAGTATTTGAGTGGGGGGGGCCAGAAATTCGATAAAATTTTAAATCTATCCCACTATGCTTGGATGACAGATAAAATTGTGCTTCCCAAAGAGCTTTTGATACCCCCAAAAACAGTTCTTTATACCTCGAATTATGAACAAAAATTTTACAAATACATACTAACGAAGAACAGTAAAATACAAATGCGCAAATTTCATCTTAGCAAAAAGTGGGGGGGCCAAGGCCCCCCCGGCCCCCCCGTCGCCGCGACCGCTGACTCAAGATAAAACTATGTAAAGTCAAAGTCACTTTTAGCCATTTATTGAAACTTTCCTGGCTTTTCCTCGCTTTCAACATCCAGATGCTATTATGAATTTCTTAGTAGATAGTTTTCAAATTCATATGCTTTGCGCAGGCATAGTGAAAAATGAAAAATTTGTTTTTACACCCAAAATATTTGTAAACCTTAGTCAGTAGAATATTGAATGTTGAAGAGGAGCCCTAATATAACGTGTGTCATTTTACACATGGTTAATTTGGAATTTTGAGTAACTGGAATGCACTGGAACCTATCGACTTTTGTAGTAGGTGATGCAGCATTAAACTTCCTCATCTTTTTGAGTAGTAGAGCACTCATTTCTTGGACACCATTTTCATGTAACAAAGAAAATATGTAGTCTCTACACTAGGACTTAAACCTCTTAAGTTAGAAGGGCGTTTTTTTGAGTTTTAGTTCATTCAATTGTCACAGAATGAGCTAAATCCCAAATACTTTGAGAGTGTTGTGCTATACTTCCTACATGAAATACCATGGAAAAATACAAACTGTTTGCTCTATGGGCTAATCCCGAAAACATATTTACCTTTAGCTTGGCCCCCGCACTTTCACATTCGTTGCGCAGTCCCTGCGGCTAGCTCTTGCTTTGTGAGAACGGCTATAGATCAACGGCTAACTCATTTGACTAGCTGCTTCGTTTTGTCAGCGGTAGTTGTTGCTTTACCGCATAGGTATGGAATTAGTATCGTGTTGCAGAAAAGTATTTTATTAGTGTTTTAATAAATCCATATCATTACCACATGCAAACCCTCAAAACAGAAAACTAGAAACCACTTGCCAGTACACAGGCGCAGGGCGAGGGAATAATTTTTAAGGTGTGAAGGTGACACTTTTGATTGGAAATTGAACCTAAGCTGTTTTCTTATTAATTTCTATATTAAAACAAACTGATGAGATCCAAGAAGAAAGTCAAACGATATTGTTGCAGAATGGACGACAAAAATTGCGTAAAATTCAGTAAAGTTTCCTTCATATGAAACCTGCGTTAGGGAGTGGTCAGCAATCTTGACAGGTACCGGGGTGGAGGCAAACTTGCAGGAGTATGAAATTTTGTAAAGATGTTTGTGGGGGTTCAAGAGTTTTCTTGGAAAACTTTGGGGGTATGAAGCCAAAGAACGTTTTTGCGAATTTTTCTTGAACTGCATGATAGTACTTACTAAGCTCTACAGTTCTACAATTTTTCTAAATCAGAAGAGTTTGAAAATTGATGGTGAAAAATTCTCAATTACTATGGCTGCTTCCTGGCTGTAGATGAAGAAGCCTTTTGTCAGTAACGGTGTTTTGGCAAAAGAATAAAATTTGATAGGTAGGGGTATGAGCAATCTTCAACTATTATTGTGGGGTTATGAAATCTGTTAACATATTCTTTATGGGGTATGAAGATTTTTTGTACTTTCAATGATTTGCTTCCACCCCCGTACCTGCCAAACTTAATGACAGCTCGCTTATTGCCAAAGAAGCTAGTTTTTATGGTGTTTAGTATATATGTATATGAATCGCATGGACATTTGATTTACACTTGCTAACTTATGTTGAATGCAAATGGTGTGAAATAACCAAAACCATGAGAACAATGATAATGTTAAACTTTCTAATAATTCACAATTATGATTTTGCTACGATGACTATGAGAAATTCAAATAAAATATACCTTCATATCTTTACTAAACAATCTTATAGTAGAAGGAGGAAGGTAATAAGATGATAGTTGCATAAAGGTTGAGATAAATGTAGCACATGTGAGTAGTCTTTCACTAAAAGTACTTCAGTTCTCAATTCCTTCGGGCCGTCTATTCCTTGATTTTTCTTTTAATCCAATTCACATATTTGCTTACTTTTGCATAAACACCATAAAGATTAGCTCTAGCACATCCTCTGCCAAAACTAACAACTCCCGCCAACTGAAACCGTCCTTTCTTCCGACAAACAAATGGTCCACCACTATCTCCCTGAAACATATGACATGCAAAACACATTACTCCGATCAGTTCATAACATCGAAAAAGCCTGTATTGCCTTCGCATCAAGTTGAGAGTCATCGAATAACAGAATATTAGGTGAGAAAACATATCACACAAGTAATGTTCATTTTTTTCTATCCTTGCCTCTGCTGCTGAAAAATCCCCCTTTTGTAGCTTGCCGCAGCCCACTTCGTCAAAGTTACATACTTTTCATGGGAGTTTGAGAAGAACCAATCATTTAAAATGCCCGGTAGAACAGGCGAGGAAAAGATCGCTAGGCTCTGGTTAATTTAATACTTCCTCCTGAGACCACATTGAAAAAGATGGGGATGCTGATCTGGCCCACGGGCCATATGCTCAACATTCCTGCCATAGAGCATCCTAAATACTACTAACAACAACAGTAACAATAAAGTTTGTTCATTAATCAATTTAGTACGACCAATTGCATATGTCTGTAATACATTGAGTGATTTGCAATGTGTCAGTATCTGTGCCCTATAGTTATGATTTTAGTTAAGTGTAGTAGAATTGAAGTGAATTAGAATCGAAGCATAACGACGTGCATTTTTGAGTTGTCCCAGTAAACTTCAGGGTTGCACCCAGTTTCCTTGCTTTTGAATCATGTTCGTGCGAGAAGAACGTGCTTCTGAATTGCAAATGGAAGTTCTCTAATTGGTCAAATGACCGACCCAACATTACACGCAACATGATGTTAGGTGAAATTTTGGGTGAAAATGTTGGGTCGTTTTACTGGAGCTTTAAAAAAGACGGGTCTACGAGCACTGACATAGTCACGACACATTTCCATCACTCGCTTTGAGTCTTGCTCATCAATTTTTTGTTTATTCTTTAACCATTTATAATACGGAAGCAAACATTTTAGCACTACAAATCTATATTCATGCATACCTGGCACGCATCAATTCCACCCTTCTTGAATCCTGCACATATCATATTTTCTGTAATTGTTGAGGAAATTCCAAAGGCATCACTGCATGTTTTTCGCGATACAATTGGAAGCTGAAATCAGAATTCAGAGTAACCTCATGTAAGGAAGGCCTTAAAGAAGATTATAACTTCAAGTAACTTGTTCTTAAGCCTCGTATTGTCATTTCCTATTGGGACATCAGCTAGATGCCACAGGACTGACTAAGAAATACCTTCATCTACGTGTCACTACTCCATTAATATGCAAGATGTACATCAGAGCTATCATGAGGAAATACTTCACAAGGAATAATGATTGAATGACCGTGTCCATGTTTAAAACACTACTGAACGAGCACTGCACAGAATGTATATAAGAATGTCAAAGTATGTAAGCTATTTAAACTAACCTTTGCTTCTTGTAGTACCTTTGCTTGTTGACCACCTTCTTGGGTTCTTCCCCACCCTGTTACGTAGCATGAATCTTTAATAGTTTCATCTTGATCTTGGTCTGGTAAGCACACCGGCTTGATGAAAGCATTATACGCCACGGGACTTTCCAGTTTCACAAGAGTAATATCTGCATCATATGATCGCAATTTGTAATCTTCGTGGCGAATTATCTTCGAAACTTTAACTACTTTTTCATTACCTGTTGATAAAAAAGATGATTCTTCATCCCCTAGAATTAATCATCTGCCACACCATGGACTCCTCATGGGCTCATTTTCAACTATGTTTATACTTTTATTCATGCTTCCTGCTAACTAAAATTAGAACTACTTTAGGTTTTTGAAACTGCTTGATTTAATAAGCAATTATCAAACAAAAATGATATGAATGATGTTTTCCGCTGTTGTTTATATTCAATCAAAAACAACAAATATTCTCCATTAAATCCTTACAGAGCATACAAGACTTCACTCGATAAGAGAGATGCACTTCCGAACTTTCACTATTATCATATTAGAGCATTTGAAATCAAAGTTGTCTCTGATAATCGACTCAAATTTGAATGAAAATATTATTACCTTCCTTTCTAGATATATCATGCTCTCCCAGTAGAATGACAATGTCTTTAGGTTTAACGGTATTTGTGCCAGCTCTTCCAAAGCAATGATTGGCTGTCACAACCCATTGTTTGTTTATCAGACTGCCACCACAGAAAGGAGTACTTGGGTTATAGGATCGCGCTATGCCAACTTGCCACGGCCAGTCGCCAACAGCAGCGTCAGTTCCTCCCACCACACGTGATTTCAATCTCAATCCGCAATATTTATCATTCACTTCTGTCACAGATTTGTCTTTTTCTTTGCTTTCATGGCTTCCACTAACAATGAGTGATGCCTCACTCTTCTTAGTTGTGCTACCTAGAAATTGAATTCATCAATGTTGTGTGATGTCATGATTTAGATGTCCCATCTACAGTGTACTAATCAGACCCAGCACATAAATTACTAGCCATTCTTAAATTACAACAACTTCCCAATCTAAAATTTTTGCTGATTCAGGCACAGTCTAGTAAAGATCTTGGGGAGGGCCGTATGGACGCAAGTATAGAGTGACTGTAAAAATGAATGTGGCTCAAGAAATTTCTTTGGCCATACCCGTAAAGCTTTGGGAAATCTCTTGGGAACTATTCTTGATGTTGAAGACCTACTGTTCTTGCTATTAAAGGGCCAATTATAAAGACTAAATTGTAACTGAAAAATACAGTTCCATTCCTGTAGGATGCATCTAGATGGGTTCTTTAGCTATACAGCTATTTTGATTTCTCCAATATTAGTTGGGATATCGTTCCAAGCATTTGAAGAAAAGTAATAAAATATTTTTTGGCATTTTCAGCAATGAGCTTTGGGATCTGGAGATCTTAACAGTTGTGTTTTCAGTTACTAGTAGGTCTTATTAATTGGCTTTTGAAGAGCAAGAATGATAGATGGTAAGTCAAGCTTACTAGATTGATAAGGAATTATAGTAGTCTGTGACAGTTTCCTGCAAAATAGAGTGCTTAGAAGAAGTATATCGACGACACATCCTTCAGTTTTTTGAACTCTCATTTATTTTCATATCTGCCATTGGAAATTTAAGGCTGCTTCCTATCAGATGCAAGATGCATATTCCGATCATGAAAAACAACAACTGGAATGGATTTATCAAAGCTGATAAGGAGTTTATAATAATTTTTGTGCTAAGCTTGCTGCTACAGTTATAATGGTTACGTTAAGCAGCTCAACTTCTTTAAAGTGCCACGTTTCATATCTTGAATTCTCTCTGTTTGGAGGGGACCAAAGCCCCCATGCCCCCTCTAGATCTGCAACTGCCCAGGAAAAATAGGCTGCATAGTCAAATTACTGATAAAAAACTAATAAATGACTAATTGTCAGTGTCTGTTATATATTAGTATGGAGAAGGAAACTCAATAAATGTCTGTCTATAATATTGTATATACAAAATAAAGTGCCATTAGAGAATACTCACTGGCTGAGCACTTGCTACAACTCTTTTTGCAGTGAACATGCATCCATTCTGGGTTTCGCTCACATTCTCCTTTTGCTGCCCATCTTTTACACTCTTTTTTATTATGATTGTCTTTGCAATCGGAGACAGCTGACGAGTCAAATCGAATAAAGAACTAAAGTTTGAAACTAATAACTTTGCATCTCCTAGCCTACTTCCCTTTACTTCTGAAACAAGAGCATTGAAAGGCATGGATAATCGTTTGAAGTTCCTAGCTTCACTGCATAAATACCCTCGGGTTGTGGGTAGAGAATTGGTAGCTGTCATAGAGAACATATGTATGTCATATATGCCTGATGGGTATACAGCATAATCGAAATAATTCGGTATTGGATATTCCGGATTCTCGTATAATTTTCCAGACATTTTCCATCCGCCAAAATTTTACGTAGTACATTATACTGCTTATTTCAGATTTTTTGAGAGGCCACTTTATTCGGATTTTCCGTCGATTATTGATATCCAGAAAGCTCGAAATTGTCAAAATATCAAAGTGCTATCACGAAAAAGTCCTCTTTAAGACGAAGGAGACTGACGACACTTTATCTACTGGATTTTTCATACCTATTTCACTAGGTGGCAGTCGCTTTTGCCGGAAGTGTTTGCTGAATGCTTTCACTAAATTCAATTTAGTGAAGTACTCCAACAAAAATTTCCCACAAAAACAATATACTTTGCCTGCTTCAGCTCAATTTATAATTAATAGGAAATGTCTCCTTCTAATTAGTTTCAAGCTGTACTTACATTATTTCAATCCTTTCTTATTTGGGCCAACATACAACAAAGTAGGGATTGAAATCTTGCTCCCCTTAATAGTATTAGGAGGAGCATGGAGACAAAGTACCCCCAGGAGTCATTGTGTGGGCAAATTCTCTGCAAAAGTAGGGGGCCAGTGGCTAAATACACATTTCTCTTATTGGTGATAATGATGATTATCATGATGATGATGGTGATGATGATGTATTTGTATGTTAGCTTTTGTATATGAAATGATTTAAAACTTTATTTTCATATACATAAACTAACATACAAATACAAATCTCTCTAATGCTAGGCAGTTTGCATTCTGTTGGATTAAGTATAGATATTTGTATTAAACAAAAAGATGCATAATTGTAACTTGAAGAAGTAAAAGTGAAAAGAGAAACTGTTAGTACGATAGAAGGTCCGAGTTGGCCCATGGTTTGTTGCGCATGCAGAAGTTGTAATAAGTTGTGCGTATTATTATGCTAGTTAATTTTAGCGGTTATATGGTTAGTCTGGCTCGTGTTAATAGATAGATCGGTGCTCATCTGAATGAAAGAGTTGCAAAGATGCCTAGACAACTTATCGACAAGTTAACAAATTTGACGTGACGGTATTTTGATTTTAGATCATGCAGAAGGTAGTGATATTTTTCAAACTTTGTACTTGCGTTGTTATTTAGATTTATTTCAAAGCCCGCACTCAGTCCTACAATATAAAGAGTATTGGAATTTTAAGGTGACCTATGTCAGGACGTAGGTCATCACCGGTGATAAGAGAAGGGGAAAGATATTGTGGGAAGTCAACATAGAAAGTACAGTGATTCAAACATGTAATGATGAGGAGAAGAAGCTCAGCGCAGAGTGATGTCTCTATGTGAAGTGGCCCTCATTGAGATAAGTTTTACAGCCTGCAACAACAAGAAGTAAATCCGGCTGTAAACAAAGGGAACAGTCAGAGGTTGAGAGCCCACAGTGTGAGATTTTTCAAATTGCTAGTGTGTTATTAAGATACTGACAGTGAAATTAAAAATATTTTTGGGTAGTGTGCTTTGAGCGGGAGACCAAAGAGAATTAACAGCTTTCAAAGAGTGATTGAGAATAAAAGTAATGATGAAACCTTGCGAGGTTAAGTTGGAACTGAGCTTTTCACTATGATTCTGGCCTACAGCTTTTAAAAATTGATTAGTATTTCGGTATGTATCTTATTTTATGTTGATACCGAAATTGGTACTTCTCCAAAGAGATTTAATTAAATCATTAGATGAAGATTTCAAGGCGTTACATAATACAGTCTATCATTGTTGGAATTTGACAGAAGAAAGAAGGAGATTTATGATAATGATGATACGGTGATGGTGATATGATGATGATGATGATGATGATGATGATGATGATGATGATGA